>PVJI01013543.1:0-47389 GCA_004026765.1 Micronycteris hirsuta
GGAGTTATATGAGGTTTGGAGGAATATCAACAGGGGAGTGGTAGGGGGAGAGGGTGGGAATGGGGCACAGAATAAGTAGCATAAATGGGAGGTAGACAACAGATAGGGGGAGGTTAGAATGGTATAGGAAGTGCAGGAACAGAAGGACTTATGTGTATGACCTATGGACAAAACTAAAGGGAGGGGAAAGGGGGGTAAGGGGGTGGGGGGGCGAGAAGGGGGGGAAAGTGGGACAACTGTAACAACATAATCAATAAAATATAGCTTAAAAAACATAGAGCTATATGCATTTAAAACATGTGCATGTATTGCATGCAAATTCTATTTCCATAAGTTTGATTTGAAAGGAAATATAAGTCAGGGTAGGGAAATGCACATTAGAAGAGAATAGAGACTAAAACTCGGAGAGGTTGGAAAGTCCTGCTTTGGTTGGTTTGTAACTCTGACTCTTAGCTTTATTTCCCCCAAATCTAACCTATTTTTAAAGCTTGTCTGAAATGCCATGGCTTCTAGGGAACTTCCCTGGCTTCCCCAGCCCACAGAGATTTATCTTTGAAGTCAATGTTAATTCTGCACATTAATATTAAAAAATCCTCCATAAACAAGTGCAGAGATTTCAGTGTATTAAACGTTTTCAGCCCATTATTTCAGCTGATTCTCACCTTAACGACCAACCAGTCAGGACCAGGATTCTTCTTCCCACTTTAGAAACGGGGAAAGTAAGGCTCAGGAAGGAATGTAACTCACATAACTCTCATAGCCACAAGCTGGAACAGAGCCCAGTAGTGCCTGAGCCTCCGGCACTCCTGCTCCTGTCCTGCAGTGGAGTGGTGGGTGGAAATAGCACTAGCTGAAACATCTAGAACGTCTGCTAATTTGCTTGGGAAATTCCTGGGCAATATTGATATTGCTAGACCTCAGCTGCCACAGCTGTAAAATGGGTAAACCCCTGCCCTGCCCACGTCCTAGGGTTGTGGTCAGGTTGCCTAGAACAGTCCCTGGATGATACGTTATCAATTAATATTTATTGCATTTAGCAAGCACTGACTGAGCACTTACTCTGGGACTACGGCAGACACTGGGGATACAACAGTGAACCAGGAGACAGGCAAGAAATGATAAAAATCACATCAGGTGCTAAAGAGAAGAGAAGTGGAAGGGAGTGGAGCCAGGCAGAGAAACAAGGGTCTGGTCCGGGTCTAACGAGATGATACTGACGGTGAGAACTTCAGGTTTAGAAGAGCTTGCCCCACACAGGTCTGGGCGCAGAGCCCTGCAGGTTGTGGGAATTCGATATTATCTTTCATTTCACAGATGCGGGAACTGAGGCTGTTAGTTTAAGAAGATTACATCGACCCAACCCCTATCTTCCACCAAAGGGAGGAGCTAAGTTAACTAAACAGGCTCTCCGTCAGCATATTCTCATTTGACCCTGACAATACTAATTTTTTATGGTAATGTTCCCATTTTGTTGATGAGGAAATTAAAGAAAGCTATCAAAGATAAAATAAATAAATAAATAAATACATACATACATATTATAAAGTCATTTAATGATAATTCTAAAGAATGTTTAAAATTGAAAAAGACTTCTGTTTATAATACTAAGTAAAAAATAAAACCAGGATACAATATTGTGACTATGTCCTATAACCATATTTCTGTGAAACAAACAATAAAAGACTCTACAAAGAGATAGGAAAGAAATGCATTCAATTTTATAACTTTACTTTTGTGGTACACTAG
Source organism: Micronycteris hirsuta (assembly GCA_004026765.1). Taxonomy (NCBI): domain Eukaryota; kingdom Metazoa; phylum Chordata; class Mammalia; order Chiroptera; family Phyllostomidae; genus Micronycteris; species Micronycteris hirsuta. The sequence continues at coordinate 1,747 of PVJI01013543.1, forward strand.
AGTTGTGTGTATCAATTTATTCTCCTTCATGCAGTTCTGCCTCAAGAAAATTATTCTGATTAATTATTGTCATGTTCATGAGTTCTGTGTACCACTATGCATGACTCTAATGTGTCTATGTTTGAGATACTCATTTGCTTATAATTGAACTTCCAACGCTTAGAGGATTTTAGGGTAATGTTGACCTCTCTGATATCATGCATCTAAATAGAGAATAATATGCTCAGTTTTGTTTGTATAGTACAAGTTATCCATGGTCCATATTTGTCAATGACTTTTCCCAATCTTATTTATATTATGTGAATTAAATAATATTACTTAGTAATAAAGATATATCTTATGGTGAATATGTTTATATTTTGTCACACAACTTTTTAAAACATTTTAATTGGTATTAGTTGTCCCTTAATTTAACCAAGAGCTTATACTCAGATATTAATGAAACTAAGGATTTATAACTGAATTCTACTAAATGTAAAATCGTCTGTGTAATTATGATCTAAGGTTAAAAGTATGGATCCTGGATATACGTTCCATGTTGAGTAATTGGAAATGACATTTAAGTTCTCCTTGCCTCAGTTTGTTTATAAAATGAAATTTTGTCTATCTTGTAAGATTGCGGTAGGAATTTACTGAAGTAATACATATATGACACAACACTTGGAACAGCTCCTAGTAATAACAAAAATGTTAGTGTTTGCTGTTACTACTATTTCCCCTAGTTTTCAGATTTATTTTGTGCTCAAACATCTCTGAAGTGTTTCTGTAAGCTGCTCTCAGTGCCTCTGTAATTCTTCCACAGTCAGGCTATTTATCTTTTTTTATTCTGTTAGAGGTAACTGGAGTAGGGATTCTCAATTGATTCCTTTTCTCTCAGCACCCACTAGTGACACAGACACTTGGTCATTAGTAAGAAGTTGCAAGGCTTCATCCTAACAACAGTTCTTCTCAACCTGAGAGCCACAAGCCATACTGGTCAACACTGAATGAAATCAGCATATTCAGTTCACATTTCTGGAACCCCAGCTTGGCTAGGAGTTTCCCTCCTGCTATCTTACTTTTTCTGCCGTAAGAATTCTAGTTTTCTCTTTCCTGTGACATAATGAAAAAAATGAATCTATTAAAAAGACTGTCCCCGGCAGTAAATAAAATTAACCATAGCTGGGCTCTATCATGTCAGAAGAAACTCTTTTTCTCATCATTCTTAGAGTGAAAAAACCTTTTCCATATACTATTTCTCTCTCCAAGACAGCATTTTTTTCTCTTTTGCTTTTAACAGTAGGAATCCCAAGAGATGTTGTTGGAAACCAATTTCATCTTAGGAGCGCTTACAGAAGCCTTAGCCCTTTGTCAAACTTTTCCTGTCCTCTAGGTGTCAGGCTCCTTCTCCTACCACTTTGTCCCTGCTGTTCCTGTAAAAGCCAACTCAGCCCAGATTACTATTTTCCAAAAGCCACCACACTATTCTTTCCATACATCATCCTGGTGAGGGTGAAGATGGCCCTCACAAAGAAATGTGGTGAGAAAAATAGTTTGCTTTCCTCAAGCAATGCAGTGGCTAAAGAATGGTATAAACATCTAATGATACCTCCCTGGAAAGTTTATCTTGGCTGCTCAAGGAGATCCAAATATCTGCTATTAACAACATGAAAAGCATGAATGTACTCATTGAATCAGGCTCAAATCAACAAAGCTGTCGAGGTGAGAGGTTAGGGTCTTCTCAGGTATTTCCTGAGCTTGTGCACATCCCTACACATGCATGTGTTTCCCTAGATCGTCACAATTATGCCAATTTTGCAAAGCCCACTATGGAAATCTCATTCCCCAGATTTTCCTTTTAAGGTTTTGGTCAGTCTCTTGTTTTCCCCTAACTAGTATCAGCTCTCTTAGGCAGCAGCAGTGTTAACCAATTGCAGATCATTCCCCCCACCCCACCCCCGTTTTTTTGTTTTTGTTTGTTTGGTTTGGGTTGTTTTGTTTTGGTTTGTGTTTTTTTTTTTTTTTTGACACACGCCCTTAGATTAGGCTTTTTATACTGAGTTTCTTCTGAGCTGAGTCAAATTGCAAGAAGCCTTGTAAGTAAAAAGGCCTTTCCCAGGGATCTTCCAGAGAGATAAAATAAGGGCAGTTTTCTGGGGAAGAGCTTTCTGAGGAGGTACAAGCCTTTTCCAGTTCAAGTGCCTGCTAGGTTTGTGGTTTCACAGGTATCATGGTTGTTGAAGCTGCTGGTTGTCGGTGTTACTTTGGAGGTTTGGAGAGGGGAATGGGGATGCGGAGAGTTTAATCTAAAGGAAATTCATGCATCCCACCCTGGGAATTGTAGCTCTAATGTTTCACGTCTAAGGGAGCACGGACTCTGGTGGAACATAGGACAGCAAGCAGGACCCACATGTGTGACAGCAGAATTTCCTGTGGGTAAATCAGGATGGCATATTTCTTAGATTTAAAAACTTGCTCTTGCTAAAATCTCTCTCTCCCTGAATCAAAAGAACTTATGCTAATGCATGCCTAGCTTCCTCAGACCAGTGAGTCAGCCCAAGCCTATTGTCTTTGCATTTGCATATCTATCCTTTTGATGTGCCATCTTGGGTGTCTACCACCTAATATAAATCTACAAACCATGCATAGTTAATGAAGACCATTCAGACGTAAATTGCCTAGGAACCAGCAATAAAAAGCCGGTGGACACGTGGCTCAGGACCTCTCCAGGATGATAATGGAGGGGACTCGTGGTCCCGGAATTTCTAGTCCAGCATATTACGTGTAAAATTATTTACACGCTGCCATGGCATACGAATCCTGCTAGCCAGAATTTGCGACATCCATCAGCACAAAACTCCCTGTTCTTTCCCAGGTTCATCTGCTTCTCTTGACCAGATGCTCCTTTTCAAGGTTCTGAACAAGTTGATCTTGACAAGTTTGGCCAGTGCTCTTGTGGTTTTAATGGCTTTTTGGTCATACTTGCTCAATTATTTCAGCACTACCACCCCTCTGCTTGATTTTTCATCTCCTGGTAGTATCACACATTGGTCAAATATGAAAACAAAAAACAAATAGCAAGGGTTCCAGGTAATGCAATCCACAAAGTCAGTTGTCTGAAGCAATAGGAAATGAATGGAGCATGTCCAGAGGAGCACTCAGGCAATATCTACTACATTACTTTTATAGAAACTGATGTGTAAATCAGATGCCAATTTCTGAGTTCATAATCAGAAATACTTTTCACATGTGCCAAAACACTTGAAATTGAAATGACTAGGGTATTATCTCTCTGTACATGAGAAGCAAAATCATAATCAGCAGGCTGCTTGGTTCCCATGAAATCAGAAAATAAAAGTAAATAATAGTGTCGGGTTTAGTTTGCCAACAACTTTCACATTTGAGTTAAGAACATGCTTGGCATTGGAGCCATCGTCTCCCTGAAAAATACTTGGATAGGTACTGTCAATGGGTTTTTTAAATAAATCATCCTCACCCCGTTCGGTGTGGCTCACTTGGGTGGAACATCTTCCTGTAACTGAAGGGTTGTGAGTTCGATCCCCAGTTCGGGTATGGGTATGTGTGAACCCCCTGGTCCGGACATGTATAGGAGGCGACTAATTGACGCTTCTCTCTCTTATCGATGTTTCTCTTTCTCCCCCTTCCTCTCTCCCTTCCTCTCTCTCTAAAAGCAATGAAAAGAATGCTGTTGGGTGAGGATAAAAGCAAAAATCATCTTTCTCTTCCTATACTCTCTCAGCTGAATAAACACCATTCTTATCAACACCATTTTTCAGATGCATATTTACTCAGCTAGATTAAAGTCTTACATGAATGGAGATATTCCTCTTTTTTGAAATTTGTTTTCTATCTCTTCAAATAATTTTTATTCATTGGTCTAATGTTTAAATTATCAGAAAATTGCTTTCTGTATTTTAAAGTTATTTGGGTAAGGTAATTTCATGTTTTCTTTGAATATTGTGCATATTGTACTGGTTACATGAGTCGTATGTACTCAAGAAGATCCAGAAATATACTATGAAGAAGACAAGAATCATAAATGTGCCCATTTAACAAAGCTGAAGAAAGCTGTCTGGATCAAATAAATCCTTATTAGAATTTTTCCATAGCACAACTGAATAAGGTTGTCTAGAAAAGTTAATAAAAAGTTAACAAAAAATTAACAAAAGATTCTTTTTATCTATATTGTAGTTTTCTATGGATCTGTCACTTTAAAAACCTATGGACTATTAAAATATGAAAACAAATTGCTTGATTATAAAAAAACTTTATAAAATAGTTTGAGTAAGTCCATTTAGGCTAAATTTTGCTATAATAACTTTCAACAGAAAAATCTCAGTGGCTTACTACAACAAAGATTATTTTTTTTCATTCAGTTTACATATCTATTGTGGGCTAGATGTGACTTAGTTCCAGAAGCACTGCTACAGATATCCCTGGTCTCATGGCAGACGAAAAAATATGAATAGAAAGCCACATACTGACCATGAACTCTTCTCCTGAGAAGTGACAAATCATATGGCCAAAACAAATAATATGACCAAGCTTAAACCCATGGAACAGAAAAATGTGTTTTTCCACTGGAAGAGGAAGACACAGTGCAAAGAAACATGGTGGACGTATTTGACAATAAGACAATGTACTATACTCTCTGAGTCACCTACCTTGAAAACCAAAAGTATGTGTCTTTCAATCTATGATACTTGCTACATTCTTCTTATCAGGACTTATCATCATTGATGAATAATATAGGGTATTAATTGAATGTCCTATAACATTTTTGAGACAATTAAGTCAGTGTGGACTAGCTTATTGAATAAGAGGCTTGACTTAGATCTTAAGTGAATTGATGGAGTACTGCTAATCCATGCCAAGTGAAAGCATATCCTTTTTCTGTCCTTTTCCATTTAACAAAGAAGAGAAAAAAAGTGTTGCTAGGTTACAAGCTGCGCACCAAGCCTGTGTTGATTTGTTCAAGCAAAGAAAGCACGTTTAAATCAGTAAGTAGCCTTACAGTAATTCACTGTTATTCTTTCACAAAGTGTTTATCTTATACTTAGTCAAAACAAGGTATGATCATGAAGATGTAACAAATAATCACCTCTGCACAATAAATTCACTCCGACTAGCAAGTGAAAGTGATTACTAAAGAATGTTGAGTAGCTTACAGAGTCTTGTGAGGCTAAAGAAAGTCTAGAGGCTAACACTCTAAACTGACAGACACAATTGTGTTTGTTAGAAAAATACTGTTGCAGCTATGAAAGCAACCATCACTAGCTGTAACAACTAGGAACTTGACTTTACAGAGACTACTATACTTTCCAGCACCAGTGCCATTTCTGTGATAGCAAATCATCCTTTCTTCTGAAAGCTAGATGCCTCTTCTGCCAACAAAGACAAATAGAAACAAAGCTCCATACTGGTCCCATTTTCTCACACTTCTCAGTTTTGAATCAAATTCACCCATCGTGTTCCTGGACCATAGAATCAAGGTCACATGCCTGCTCCTAGCTGAAAGGAAAGTTTGGAATGTGACATTCTGGTTTTTATGTATAAGATAGGTAAGCTTCACAATGCAGAAAATTTCCCAAATATGGTAAAACTATTATTCATGCAAATAATGAGCAATCATGAAAATGACGTATACTTCATACATGGAAGTCACTGACTAAATATTCAAGAGAAAACTGAAAGGTAAAACTGCAAAAAAGAAGCTAGTGTGGAACAAAATGATTGGAACAACAAAACTCTAAAAAGCCTCAACAGAAGGAGACAAAGCCTCACCTGAAAACTTTGCTCACCAGATATATTTAAAATCAAAGAATTGGTTGCATATGTGTAAAAGGGACAATTTCATCTTAAATCTGCCAAACAAAAAACAAATTCAGACTTAGTAAATTGGAAATGCTTTAATCCAAAGAACTATTGCAAAGGTTTTTTGTTTTTTTTTTTGTTTTTTTTTTTTTAATGAAAAGAATGTTCGGACAAGCATCTCAATAACTAGAAAAAAGACATTTTTCTTTTATAGTGAGAAATAAACAAATTGAGTATGGGCAAGAGATATGAAAAAACGCAATCATTAGTAATAGATCAGGGAAGGTTTTATTCTGAGTCCATCCTACGATTCTCAGGAGAGGTTATTAAGGACGGGCTGTACTCTCCCTCAGGTTAAGGACAGGTCAAAGTTCACAGACATGGGGAAGGGAGAGAATCTTAACCAACTTTTGATTAACAACCATTTTGTTCTGATTGATAGCTGGCGGAGAAGGGGCCGGGGGAGTTAGGACAAACAGTTCTGCTAATCATTTACAAGACAAAGAATGGGAATTTAGAGGGTCTGTGTCTGGTCTTATTAGAAGTAAACAAGGGAAGGATTTGTGAATTTGTGCTAAGTCATATGGAGAAGTGTGGTTCTTTGTTGTAAGCCCGTTTCGAGAACACAAAATGGTGGAGAGGATTCCTCTAATCTTCACTGTTTCTCAGGAACATAGATTCAACATTGTCAAATCCCTTGCCCTAGCCAATAGAGCACAAACTATTCTGCTTCTGCCCCTCAAGACTAGAGATTTATTCTCTAGAGAACTTAAGCCAGATAGAATACATATGGGAGAGTACCGGGCATACCTGAAGACAGGAGTGAGACGTCATAGTGAAAACAAGGGAATTCAGTGAGAACTGTCTATAGAATACTGAGAACCCACCCTTCCCCACCAGTTCCTTTTTGTGCATAATCTAAGAAACTATAATATAGATTATAATTGGCCCAGGAGCAAAAGGCCTATAAATACTTCCATTTGTAGAGGGGTGTGAGGGGAGTGAGGGAAAGAAGAAGGGATAGGGAGATGCATAGAGGAAACTTATTAAAAACAACTCAGGGAGAAGAAAAAATAATATTTTTAGAAAAATAAGGAAATATTAAGTCCATTAAAACAGTGATGAATGTCATTATTTAAAAATATATACCTTTAGAGGCCAAGAAAAATATATTGGAAATGGAGTCAAAATATCAATTAAAAGGTTAGCAAATAATATCAAGGAAGTACTTCACAAAATAAAGAAAAAGATAGAGTTGCAAAATAAAATAAAGAAATTTTAGAAAATTAGGGGACTAAAATCAGAATAATACATGTTTCAGAGAATAAAAAGTTGACAGACAATTATTTTTAAAAAATTATTCAAGAAAACTTTCTAGAAGTAAAGGACACGAATTCCTTGAATTGAAAGGGCCCACTCAATGACAAGAAAATTAAAAGCAAACAAACACACAGTTATAAAACACTTGTGATAAAAAGAAAGTCATAAAATATAACAGGGAGGTACGATATCAAGGATCAAGGATCAGAATGTGATTAGATGTCTCTTTGTCAACATGAACCAAGAAGATAGTGAAGAAATACCTGTAACATCTTTAAGGATAAATTATTTCCAAGCTAAAATAATGTACCCAACCAAATCATCAAATATGAGAATAGAATACAGGTATTTTAGGATGTGAATGGTCATTCTCTAATGGATAAAGAAAACTACTGGAGGAAGTATTCTACCAAAAGTTAGAAAGTAAATGATTGAAAATAAGGAATGCATTGACAGGGTTCAGAACAGGCCTCCCCGAGATATGGCACTTTGGCATGTGAATTATTTTGAGCTGAAGGCAATCAAGACTATGCAGGCTCACAAGAAACTCTTACCTGTCCTTTAATTTTTTTTTAATTAGGGACCTTGCAGTTGGTTTGAAGGTTGTGGGTTATTTTTAAGCTGATTAAAAATAAGAACCTTGCCCATAATAAAAGTTATCACCAAAGATAACATTTTATGACCTATCTATAGGATAAGGCAAAATTCTAATTTCTGAACATATGTTCTTCTTATGTCCTTCAAATGACCTTTCTCTCCTCTTAAGCACCAAGGCGATCATTAGTTCAGAATGTCATATAGACCTCATTTTCCGTTTCTGTCTTTGAACCTCTCATGTATGTGGGGTTCCTATATATATATATGTATGTAATTAAATTTGATTATTTCCCCTGTTAATTTGTCTCATGTCAATTTAATTATCACACCAGCCAAAAGAACCTTAAAGGGTACTTTCTTGACCTCCCACAATATTTGAAATGCAGAAAATAGGAATACAATGCAGGTGTATGGTTAGTAGAATTCTGAGGCTGAGGCTGAAGTGAAGTTCCAGAAAGACAGTTGTAAAGAAGCCAAGACAATACATAATTATTCCACACTAGAGAAGGAGGATAGAATGTTCAAGGGAAGACAGATTTTTAAAAAAGGTGAAAGTGAGAGCATACCTGATGCATTGGACTATTTTTTTTAGATAAGCGTGTCTTATTTTTTTTAAGATTTTATTTATTTATTTTTAGACAGAAAGGAAGAAAGGGAGAGAAACATCAATGTGTGGTTGCCTCTCACGTGGCCCCCACTGGGGACCTGGCCTGCAACCCAGGCATGTGCCCTGACTGGGAATCGAACCGGCAACCCTTGGGTTCACAGCCCGAGCTCCATCCACTGAGCTACACCAGCCAGGGCTGCATTTAACTATTTGATTGGAGGCTTACAGTTCTATTGAAAAGACTAGAGATGAGCTAATGAGAGATAGTAAAGATGTGATTGTGTTATAATGAGATATATCTTATCATCAAGTTCTACACTAGATGCTTTGGAATTCATAGAAGGAAATCATCTGCCCATGGACCTCTTTGCAAAGAACACGTGACTATTCATTCAACCACTTATTCAACAAATGTTACTTATGACTTAGTACATACGAAGCATTGCTCTAGGTGCTGGGGATCCAGCAAGGAAACAACACGACAAAAATCCATCATTCATTTAATGGAGTTGCCAGTTTGGGGGGGGGGAAGAGAAAATTAACAGTGAATAAGCAAATTAATGATAGATGATGCCAAATGCTAAGGGGAAAAAAAAAACACGTCATTTTGGATTGGGGAGTGCCAAAAAGGTGAAGTAGAAGAGTAGAGAGTGGGACCTAATGGAGCAGCCACTGATGGATAAGAAAGCCTGCTAGGTTGAAAGGAGAACTCATTGTCTCAGAAGTAGAACCTGCCAATTCCAGAACTATCAATTATGCTGTTCCATGGATGACTCAAGCCACTTGTTCTGAGATCTGAAAAAGCCTAGTCAGCCCTGTAACTGATTTCACGGCAGTCTTTTCATCATTCCAGCTGATCAATAAGTGTCAACTGTAGGCATTTATTTCATTGTTTTTTAGATAGTCTTTTGGCCCTGGAATTAGCTTGAATATTTTTGTTTGAAGCATTATCTTGAATTGGTCATAGTTTTGTATAAAGATTTTGCTAATGGAATGTGTAGTCAACAGATTTGAATTTAAACTTCTAGCTATGCTGTTTATTCTCTCAGTGACTTTGGGCAAGATTTGCAGACTGGGTCCCCCAGGTTGCAGAATCTGACATAGACTTTGGCAGACAAGATGTTTAGTAAGGAGTGCCCTGGGAATCAACACCTAGGGGAGAAAGGGGAAAGAAGGATGGGATAGAGGGAGAACTCCAGCTTCAGTGTAGGCCCAGTGGAGACCCCAACCATTCCCATGGGGAGATTAGCACTGGGAAAACCCTTCAGAAATGTCTGAAGATGGGCCAAGATAGAGATTTTTGTACTCATTTTAATTTATTTCTAAGGAGATTTATCAAGTACAGAAAATCCACTTGATTGTTTGATAGAACTAGGATTATGTTAGCATATTAATTTATTGACATGGATAGAATTATTCTGAGGCATTCTGAATAACACAAAGGTATCAAAAATAAGGAAATGACCTTTAAAGGATATTTTCCACCTGGGAATTTTATACCAGGCTGAGAAGCATAGCTACAGCTAGCATTTAAAGGCTATCCTGAGTGTATTTAGATATTTGAAACTATTTTTAGGCCTCATTGTCTCCCTGACAATGCTTTTATATTTTGAGGTCACAGGAAAATTGGAAACCATCCTGTAAAGCAGTTTCACTTTAACTTCCAGCTTATAAATATACACATTTCTAGATGGAAACAAGGCTTTGCAATCAATGTGCAGTTTTAAAATGGGGCTTTGTTTTTAGAGGAGGATGTTAGGTAACTACATTAATCATTTAGTCCATCAAATTATAAAAATAAAATAATGGCTTTTATTGTTTATTCCATGACTCTTAAGATCAAATAAGACTAATATTTAAAAGAAATAAAATGCATTCTGCAATTATTGCTCTTGCAGACATAGAAATGAAAACTCCTCACTCACTTTACCAAGAATTTCCTAAATTAATGAATAAATCTATATCCTGACAAATATCACTGGATAAACTTCTATATACTCTATGCTGTTCTGAGCATTATGATGCAATTTACCTCAAATATAAGATGCAGTCTCTGCCTTTTTATTATTACCAAGTTATTCAAGACCTAAAGAATCTGAAAAGAGTATAGTTCAAAACTGATATGTATCTGTCAGGATTTTGTGTTGCAAATTAAAACTGACTTTGTCTTACTTAAGCAGAAAATTAATATATGGCAAGGATATCTGTCAGCTCACAGAACTGACAGGATGTCTGGAGAACCAGGCTCAGAAAATAAAAACACAGGGATGTTTATATAAGAACAAAATAATACAAGTTTTTTCCACTGCTGGTGAGCCCAACCCCTTGTGCCAGATGCTTCCATAACTGTGCATCTAATTGCTTCTTTCCTTCACCTTCGTGACCCTCTAAGAATTCTGATTCCCTAAACAGAGAGTTAAGTTGGGTTGGATTGTTTGCCAAGGGCAGAGAAAGGGATATTCCCCTATTTGGCCTTGTCTTTCACAAAGATTCCGATTAGAGAGGATTCCTCCAAACTAAAAAGGAGAATTGGGTGCTGGGAATCCCAAAAATGACAAGTGTTCGCTACAAAGTGAGCATTTTGAGGTTTTCTGGAATCCAGTGGACAATATGAATAAAGATGGAGTAGCCAGGAAAGGGCCTTGTGGAGAAGGAACAAACTAAGATACATAGGCCCAGTGTGAGGCCCTGGGGTCAATGCATCAGAGGCAAACCTTGGCAGTCCTGCATTTATCAGAAGCCCTGCCGGCTGCAATTCAAGGATGACATGTGATCCTCTACAACTTTCTAAGATGCTTTAACTCCCTTACTTCTGCTCTGATTGGGTATGTGCCCCCAAATCACAATGGGTCATTCTGTCCCAGCCTGATCATGGACACCTGCAGTTTGTGATCTTCGCAGGACAATGGACAACACCTGGGCTAAAGGAGGTTTCTTATTTTACAGAGGACAAATCTGATGCCCAGAGAGAGAGAGTTACTTACTGAGAACTCATCAAGTCAGCAGCAGAGTCAGATTCAGAACCTGCCATCTTGGCTCCAAGGTTGGTGTTCAGTCAACTAAGTTTGTTGTTTCTGTCATATCTTAGCTACATGGAAGGCCCTCACTTACACTGCTGTTCAGGTCCTAACTTAGACTGTTGCCTTGGCTTCCTAAACTCTCTGCCCACCTTGAGTCACCCAGCTCTCTACTGATGTCAGATTTGTCTTACAAAACCAGGGCTTAACCTGCAGTGATTTCCCCAATGAATGAAGTTCAGACACCTGAGCCTAATTTCCCAAGCCCTGGCTGCCCCTTTCACCTGCAACACCCCAACTTTCACACTGAGATTCAAGCCCTTACCAAGTTCCCCCCATTGTTTGTAGTTGTATATACTTAACCCTCTCCCTGTAATTCCCTCATTGCTTTCTTTCCTTTAAACCCCTTTACATTTAAAAAACCAATTGAACTATAACTTTCCCAAAGATGTTGTTGCTGAGTGTGTCCGATAGGTATTAGCATGGCCTTTGCTGTGGTCCCATAGCATCCTAACATACAGACACTGCAGTCCCAATTGTGTGTATTTGTTTAAATGTGCCTCTTCTTCTATATATTGGAAATGCCTGGGATATATATTGTATCCTCATACCCAGGTCAATTTTTAAAAATACCAGACATTCCGTGAGTAATTCTGAATAAGTAATTGAAGCAATCTATCTGTGTCGCTTCCAAGAACTTCTTCTATGAACCCAGAAACATGGACTTGGGAAAGACATTATATGTTTTAATCCAACATGCTCCTGCACTGATTACAGATTATTTTCACTTTGTAATTCTAACCCAATTGTAACATCTTTAGCTTTTTACAAATCAAAGAGTAAATGCTTCCACAAATGTGACTTTGTCATCATTGAGTATGGATTCAGTTGTATACATTTTTTATGAAAAGATGATTCTGAATTGATACAGTAATCTATTAAGACTCTGAGTCATGTCATGAGAGATAAATTTAAAATAAAACTGTGCTCCTTAAAACTAACTAGTGTAAGAATTTTTTGAATATGAATTCTACAGGCTTGGGCACTGTTTAAATTCTAACCTATCAGTGTTCTTTTTGCTAAACCAACTTTTGTACGGTAACTGTTCAAGAGAGCTGTCAATAAGAATGACAATAATTTATTTTCCCTCTTTCTTTCTTTACTACCTGATACTAAATTAAAGAAATAAGTAAAGGATAAAGAAAGAAGAGGAGAGCAAAGAGCAGCGGGATATTACTCTGACACCTGAGATAATTCATCATCTCAGTTATTAAAGTTTCAAAAGTGTATGAATTTGGGAAATAAAGATTTTACAGGAGAAATACTCAGGTTCTGGAAGAGTAGAGCTGAGCTCCTTTTGACTATTGCAGTAACAGTGGCATACGTCACCCCACCAGAATGTGGCAAAAAAACCAACGCCAGTTACAACACTAGAATAGCGTGGAAACCAGGCTGATGGGTTTGTGAGAGCTCTTACGGGACAGCTGTGGCCCCCTGCTGCCTCTCCCTGGAATGCAAATCAATAGAAAATGGCACTTGAGCATTGCACTCTCGTGAGTATTAAATATCAAATGCTTTCCCGTGCTGGCAGTAAGTGGGACACTTTGATTTTTGCCCCTCATTCTACTGGCATCCTGCTAATGAAGCCTGTCTCTGGGGGCTTTTACTGTATACGGTGCAAGCGAATAGGCACCATGGGAAGAATGCATCTTGCCAGAGCCCCAACCCTGTGAGAGCAGTTTGTGGATAAAGAACATTTGCTTTTAGAACCACAGCCCAGGTTAAAGTATCTGGCTTAGGAAAGTATGAGTCCTGCCACAAATGTATATCTTATCAAAGTGAGTTTGCGTCTTTGGAGGTCTGTGTGATGTCAGATCCGTGTCCATTCCAGAAACACAAACTGCTGTGATGGAAGATGAAAGGGATAATCCTCAACAAGGCTGCAAAGTAGAGCACAAAGCACCAATTCTCACAAGTGCTCGCACATCAGAGTCACCAGGGGAGTTTATGCAATGATGGCTGACTGGACCCAACCCCCAGGGACTCTGATAATGGTGTGGGCTGTGGCCTTAGCATCCGGATTTTTACTGGCCTTTCAAGTGATTCTAGTGGGCAGTCAAGGTTGAACACTGCTGATGTAAAGAGTGTGTGCTGTGGTTCAAGTTCAGAGAAGGCATTCTTCCACCGAGTTGCTCACTGATAATGATTGTATATGTATATGCCCTGGCTTACTCACACTCATGTTCACACACTTGATATGCTTACTCAGCCTCTAATAGTTATAAGTGTGTGTGTGTGTGGTATGGTGTGCGTATGGTGTGGTGTGTGTGTGTGTGTGTGTGTGTTTGGAGGAGGAGATGCACATTTGGGAAGGAGTGAGTCACTTAGAGTATTTTGCTTTCTTTATACTTAACTTGCTAATATTTTTATAGAAACCTAAAACGAGCATAGAATTTTTCAGAAAACTGTTGGCAACAGATGGATATCTCTTTATACTATTAGTATAAAACTGAACTTGATTGTCAGGTTTAAAAATGAGGAAACTGAGCCTTGGCTCGTGCAGATCAGTTTGTTGGAGCATCATCCCATGCACTGAAAGGTCACTGGTTCGATTCCAGATCAGAGAACATACCTAGGCTGTGGATTCAATCCCCAGTCAGGGCGCATATGGGAAGCAACCAACTGATCTTTCTGTCTCACATTGATGTTTCTAAAATCAATAAACATATTTTAAACATTTTTTAAATAAAAATGAGTTGGCTGTTTATTTAAAATAAATGGTTTAGGGTAGTGTGAAGGGCTTAGTCTACTTCCTGGAATTCACAATCTGGAGACTCAGCAGACCACAGAGGAAGGTGACCTAGAAGCATGGATAGACCCTTCCACCTATTTCCAATGCTGTCTGGCCTGTTTTTCCCAGAATCAGAATATATGCTGACCCAAATGTAGTCATTAAAGGGTACACCTGAATCAGATAATTATTCCAAAACCAAATAGATTGGGGTGGTGTGCAGTGGGGAAGGAATGAAGCCTTCTAGCAACACTCCTTGTACTGCAGAGAGGTGACTGCCTCATCGTGAGCCGTGCGGAAGGATGGGAGTGGAGGGAGAGAGTCCTCCAGGGGCACTCCTTAGACCTCCTTGAACAAATGCATGATCCTTCTGGATGCCCCTGCCTTGCTCATTCCAACTCCTTTCTCCAGTCCTCTCTCATTCAATAATTGGTTTTCTGTGCTTTCATTTTCCCCAGTCTTCCTAACTATCACCTCTGCCGAAGGAAATCAACTTGGCCCCTTAAGACTTACAAATGTGGCACTTTTTTAAAAATAATTGTAAATGACATTTCATCTGCCCAGTTACTGTTGGTTCTGTCCAGAGGGGTAGTGGTGAGGGGTTTCCTTTGGTCCCAAAAGTGAGGTTTGGAACAGTGAAAGGCTTCAACCCTGTTTTCCTTAAAATGTCTGAAATTATTCATATCTCAACTTGCAGGAGATAATTTTCTTGCAAATATTCCCAACTGGGCCACAAAAGAAATTTTTCTTCCTTATCTACTTTGACTTTGACTTGACTTCTAACTAAACAGTATCTTCTTATATTAAGAGAGTTTTTCTTCTTACCCTTACCTGGTGATGTTATAAGCTTTCTTTATTAACTATTCATGGAGGGCACCATGCCCAGATTACTTCATTCTGATCCTTAAATCCAATGTGTCTAAGGGAGGCAGAGAAACCTCCATTTAACCACCACACTACATAATCCACATAGCCCATTATTTCTTACACTGATAAAACATCAATGTATGGTTGCCTTTCCTGCGCCCCCTACTGGGAACCTGGCCTGCAACCCAGGCATGTGCCCTGACTGGGAATTGAACCAGTGACCCTTTTGTTCACAGGCTGGCATTCAGTCCACTGAGACACATCAGCCAGGACAACACCTTTTTCTTTTAAGACATGAAGTGCCTATAGGTCACTGTGCAAGCATTTCTTTAAGGTGACAACAGTAGTCGCATTAGTGACATCCTTTCTGGAGTCCTTACACTTCTTTTTTGTTGTACTCATAATTATTTATTTTTATACCCCTTGAGGACTCATCAAGTTTGAAAATAGAAGAAAAAAATACATCTAGTGGAAATTCTGAAACAGTCGAGAGATGGCCTTGCAAAAAGAATCTAATGAACACAACAGACAAACAAAATAGAAACAGAAACATGGACACATGGAACAGACTGACAGCTGTCAGAGGGGAAGGTAAGACTGGATGAAAGGAGCTGAAGAGATTAGTAAAGAACATATATGCATGACCCATAGACACAGACAACAGTGTGGTAATAGCAAGAGGGAAGGAGGGGTGGGAGATAGATGGAGGTGGGCAAAGCCCTGGGTGGATGGCAGGTGAATGAGGACATCTGTAATATCATCAGCAATACAAATGCAGAAAAAACAATCTCCTTAGTTGGGAACAATATTACACCAGATAGGTAAATGGACCTACCATATACATTCAGTGTTGCAGTGTTCAAATCTTTCTAGAAGGCTTGATCCATTTGAGGCCCCACTGTTGCTGACTAATAATTCTGGGAAGCTAGAATGCTATTCAGAGACATGTAGAAAAAAAACACTGCAGTTTTAGGTCTTGATCTTTTTTTATTCTTTGAATTGGTTTTCTTCTTCTGAGAAAATCAGGATGGTGCTCTGCTTAAAAATAAATTCCCACATTGAAGAGGAATTCTTGGAAAAAAATCAGTAAATCCAGAGAATTGGTGGTGTTATCTTGGCAGTTGGCCAATCACCCTTATGTTATCTAGACTTACATTGCATGCAGTGATAACCACCAGATGGTCCATTTTCCCATCTGTCCAGAGCCACTCTAATTATATCCAAAAAGAAACATTTGGAGATTCTCAAGCATGACATGCCGAAAGATAAAACGTGAAATGCAAGTGCAAAATAGGAAGAATGAAAAGTTCCCTTAAGGGTGAATTTTTTTAAGTCACCAAAAATTAATGAGGTTTGCATGGTAAGTAAATTGCTAGTATCCATTTGGTTTACTGATGAGTAAATATGGACCAATCATCATTCTATTCACTGTGTGCTCCTCAGTTGAATAGTAAGTGCCCATCCCTACCTTACCAGAGCTCCACTCAGCCTCACGCACCAAGATTGCTCAAATTGTAGCCTCAGTCACATCTAGCTTTTGGTCTTGATTAAGATCTGGACCAAGACTGGTGACATATTAGCCTCATACCCAGGTCTGTCAAATATATTACCTTTTTAATCCTTGTGTCTGATGTGCCAAGGGTAACCCAAGCTGCAGGCTCTCTACATTTGAGCTTCCAGGCATGTGGTGGCTTTTGCTCTGGTTTCCTATTTTGCTTACTAGTTTTTTATTTTTATTTTTAATAAGGCTAGTTTGCCTTTTTTGAATTAATCCTTAGTAGACCTTCACTCTAATTTTTCACAGACAGCTGTTCAGTCTCTCACCTCTTCACAACATGCCTACCTCACTCATTAGGGAAGAGATGCTGAAGCACAAGAAAGGATCCACAGGCCATCCTAGTCTCCTGGGGTCTTCTGCAGCATCCCATAGAATGACAGCCTATAGACCTCTTCCCGCAGTCTTTTGATGGGAAGATTTGAAGAAATAGTGAAGCAGGAGCACCTCACAGGATGCCAGATGAATGGACAGCCTCTTCATAATCCCACCCTCTATGTATGAAGCACGCTGGGGCAGTATACAGGATAGAGGAGTTTCACCATTGCATACACTATACTTCATTTCCGTGTTACCTAATTGTTCAAATACTCTGCTTCCCCACTTGTAAAATGGAGATAATACACCTACATGCAGGGTTGGGTGAAGAGTAAATTAGTTAATACATTTAATACTTAAAATAGGTCTGGCATGAAGAAAGTCGTTATTATTATTATCATCATTAATTCTATAATTAAAAATTAAAATACACAAAAATATTAATATTAATTAACTATGGATTAGCAAGTTGTAGGAGCTTATTGGTACATCCTTTACATTTGTTTTCACTCTTCTAGCTTAAGTTTCCAAAATAACATTGTTTATATAATTATGGAAAGTCAATCAGTGTTTTTTTTAGATTTTATTTATTTATTTTAGACAGGAGGAAGGGAGGGAGAAAGAAAATGAGAGAAACTGGCTCACACCCCACGCATGTGCCCTGGCTGGGAATCAAACCGGGGACCCTTTGGTTTGCAGGCCTGCCTTCAATCCACTGAGCTACACCAGCCAGGGCCAATCTGGGTTATTTTTAAGGTACTAACAATTGTGAGGAGTAATTCACTAAAAGATAAGTTTTTCTTGGAGCAAAGGAGAGTCAGAGATATGATAATACCTGAAAGATTCTAAATTATTGTTTTAAAAGTATTTAAAATTTGAATAATTCCCACACGGTGGAATCTGCAAAAAAAGAACAAAAAAAGAGGAAAATCACAAAATCCAAAGACAGACACCATTCTATTTTTGATGTAACATAATTCCAGGGGTTCCTGTGCACTGAGGTTTCCTGTGGTGGTGACTCGATGGAGGCAGTGCCGCCACCTCAGGACTTTCCAGTCCCATCTCCGAGAATTCTCTCCTGCAGGACTTTACCAGCAGCACTGGGATAGAGTCTTCAGACCAAGGAAGGAAATTCTTTCATGCTGCCCCTTTCTCAGACTTTTTTTGCAATCAAATTTTCCTAATCTCTCTCTCTCCCTCTCATTTTCTTCTCTTTTCCTCCCAGTGAAGGCTAAAATAATAATAACCAACCATTAATTATTAGGTAACCAAACCTTCCTTTCTGGGCATTATTTAAATTGGAAAAATGTTACTTCAATGCAGCACATATGTGTGTGCACATGTGTATTAATTCATCTCTGGAAATTTTAGAAAAACTACTGGTGGTTTT
This sequence comes from Micronycteris hirsuta, assembly GCA_004026765.1. Lineage (NCBI taxonomy): Eukaryota > Metazoa > Chordata > Mammalia > Chiroptera > Phyllostomidae > Micronycteris > Micronycteris hirsuta. The sequence continues at coordinate 20,023 of PVJI01013543.1, forward strand.
TTTGGGAGGGTGGTTAGAACAAAAGGGGAAAGGGTTCAGAAAATTGATGCTGCTGAAATACAATTTTCCCAGTTCAGATACTTTGAAAATACTATCCTCCACTGTAGTGAATTAAAATCTCACCTTTGAAGTGTTAGACTTTAAAATACTTTTGAAAATATATTAGGAGAAGTAGTTGTTGCAGATGAGGTCAGAGGGTCTACTATATATACTATAATACATATATAATATATATACTAATATGCTGTACTTGTAAGGAAATTCTGGAGAGTGTGTTGCTCATTGAAGCCACAGCCATAACTTCTGTCCACCAGCAATAAAATGTGTGCAGTAAGAATTCACATTTATAAAGAATAAAAAGGAAAAATGCATTAGCACTGTGCTGTTTTGAAAGGTAGAAAAGGCATTTGATCAGATGATTGATTCTCATCTGTCATGAAAAGCTTTCTTATAAAGAAAAAAAAGAATCTCAGTATGTTTCTAATAGTAAAATGGCTAATTCTCATTTCCTGCCTAATGAATTATTTACATACTTTGCCCAAGGCCATTTATACTCAATTTACTTCTAGGCAACACTCCAGAAGATGGCGCACTCATTTATAAATCTCTGCTTTCAATATATGCACTTATTTTACTCTATGAAAATGTTGGTGTGCTCCACCTCAAAGATGAATGAAGACCCATTTTAATGTGTCTGCTCTTCTATGATCACTGAACATAACAGGTGAAGTGAATTTTTGTCAGAATGCCATTATTTGATCAATGGAAATAAACAAAACAGATAGTTCAAGACCAAGCAAGAAAGAGCCATTGCAATCCAAAGGCACAGCCCAGCCCTTTAGTCAGGATGCTTTGAGTCCTGTTGCCATTTCCTGAATTTCCACCCAGGGGTCTTCTCTCTGACCAACTCCTCCAGGCCCTAGCTCTTCTTGACCTGGCAGATGTTGAAGGGAATTTGGAAGAGGTGGCATTCTTTAAACTGAGGATTATGCTTTCAATATCTTGGGAAATCTTCCAAGTGACAAACTGGTAATTATGTTTAGGCTTCCTTCCTTCCAAGGACATATGTTGACAGTACCTTGCTCATTCATATATACAGCATCAGGCTTTCCCCTCACAAAAAGGCCTGTTTTTGCTCCATATGGTGTGTAACAAGAAAGATGTACCTTGAAAGTTCTATAAGTGCCTCCAGTTTGCTTTTTGATAGAGAGATGACCTGGGAACTTTATGATAACAGTAGTAACAACTGGTCTTCAGGCAGAGGTCCCAGTGAAACAGCATAAATACAAGTGAAATGCAGACCAGCTGCCTCTCAAAATACATTGTGTTTCCTATGTCATGTTGCTGGCAGAGTTAATTTCCCTATTTATACATCAACTGAAAAATGTGTTTTTAGCTCCTCGAGCAATGTTTTTTGGACAAATTTCTTAATTTTAGAGTGCTACATCAGTTCCAGTTAGCAATTTGATATAGGAATTAAAATAAAATGCATCACTGTGTGGAGTAAAGATGTGATTGTGAAACTAACAGAAATATGGCAGCAGCATAGATACATAGCTGGATTAACACTTCCTTGAAGCCCTATCTCCAAATACAGCTGCTTTGGGAGTTAGGATTTCAACATAGTGGTTCTGGCATAATTAATTTCATCCTTAAAATGGATGGGGCTTTACCTGGTAAAGGAGATTGAAAAAACCAGAGGGAGATTGTCCATTGTTAGCTCTGAAGATGGAGGAAGAGCTAAGAAGGGCCACAGCTGACCGCTAACAAGGAAACAGAGACCCATCCCTTAAATCAAGCAACTGAATTCTACTGCAACCTCAGAAGCTTAGAAAAGGAACCTGAGCTCCAGATAAGAATACAGCTTGACTGACAGCTTGATTTTAGCCTTGTGTAACCCTGAGCAGAAGATCCATCCATGCTATGCCTAGAATTCTGACCAACAGACGGTCAGCTAATAAACTGATGTCATCTTAAACTGCTAAATTTGTGGTAACTTAAGAAGCAAAAATAAAATCTAGTATATATTTTCCTACCTGGAAATGATCTTTGTATATATGCTTTGCAAAATAACACACTTCCTTGATTACTGTAGTTTTACAATAGATCATAAAGTCGGGTAATGTGAGTCCTCTGACTTTGTTCTTCCCTTTCAGAATTGTTTCGGTATTCTAGTAATTGTGCCTTCTCATATACTTTTCAGAATCAGTCTGTAGATCTTTGTAAAGAAGGAGTTTGTTGAGATTTTTATTGGATTTGTATTAAATATTTAGGTCACATTAGGGAGAAGTGACATTTAAACTGTATCAAGTTTTCCAATCCATGAATACAGATTGTCTCCCTAATCATTTATATCTCTTTTGGTTTCTTTCATCAGTGTTTTGCAGTTTTAACATGCATATCCTGCACATATTATGTTAGATTTATTCCCAAGCACTTTAGTTTTTGATGCCGTGATAAAAAGTACAGACATCTTAGTTTAAAATTCAAATTGCTTATTGCTGGTATACAGGAAAGCAGTTGTCTTGTAAATTGACATTGTTTCTGAGACCTTCCTAAATTTAGTGTTGGTTCCAGGAGTTGTTTTGTTTGCTTTGTTTAGTTTTTAACAGATTCATGTTTTCTATATAGACAATCATTGTCATATGAAAATAGTGATATTTTTATTTCTTTCCAAAGTGTACACTTTTATTTTTCTTGCCTTATTGAACTAGCAAGGATTTAAAAAACAATGTTGAATCAGAGTAGTAAAAAAGGATACCTCTGATTAATTTCCAATTCTTATTCTTATCAATGGATTCCAAATAAACCCAGCAATGTTCTCTAGAAATCCAGTCCTCCCTGCTTATCAGCAAATATTCTTGCTCCTTTTCTTCATATAGTAAGAGCACATATAGGAATTGCTCTGTTTTTGTCTATTCTATTTCTTTCCTTTTCTTTTCTTTTCTTTTCTCTTCTCTTCTCTTCTCTTCTATTCTATTCTATGGTTTATTTTCTATCAAAACACCAATCCCAAATATTATTGATTACCATAGGTTTGTAATCAGCCCCAATACTCAATAAGACAATCTTTTTACCTTGTTCTTCTCTAGGATAGTCTTGACTCTGCCTACCAATTTTTTCTAAATATAAATTTTAGAATCGACTTTTCATATTTCACAATGATATTTAGACTGCGATTCCATTGACTTTATAAAACAATTTGAATAGCATTTATATATTGACAGCATTGAATTTTCCAATACATAAAAATATATTTATTTATTGGTTTTTTTAAGTTTCTTACGTTAAGGCTCTACTATGGAGATGAGGACCAGCAATACAATGTTGAACAGCTGTGTAAGAGCATGATTATCTCAAATGGAAATCTTTTCAAATTGTCACTCTTTAACAGATTAAAGAATTTCCTTTCTATTCCTAGGTTGCTAACAGGATTTTTTACATTTTTATTTTGGAAAGAACACTTACTTAATAAGACACCTACCCCTAAACAAAATTTAAGTGTACAGTATTTTTTCTTTTTTTATCCTTCATATTTGTGAAATTTAATACTATGCTTTCTTTCATTAAAATGATTATGTGAATTTTTAATCTTACGATAATGCAATAATCTCCACTAGCTGACTTTCTAATGGTAATTTAACTCTGAGTGTACTATTCTTTTTATATGCTGAAGATTCCGTTTATTATTATCATGTGTAGGATTTTTGCATCTATGTTCATCAGTGAGATTGACCTACAAATTGACCTTCTACTTTTCTCCTTCACTTTCTGTACTTGGGGTCTGGCAGCATGAAACTGAACTTGGAAGTATTCCTTTCTCTTCCTCTGTAAAAGTGTGTGTGAGATTAGAATCATTTGTCCCTGAACATTTCAGAGCACTAGAAGCCATCTTTTGCTCATACCCAAGCAGCAGCAGTCCTTGCAGATCCTGAGGATGGGTATAGCATAGGCACAGTGTGGGCAACTTAATTCTAGCTTTTGCTAGATTTAGCTAAGATTCATGAAGGGGAAGATCCCCATTAGTCTCCATTCTCTGACAGACCAGCACTTTACTTTTTGTATCCTAAACCAATTATTTTGAAAACTTTAAGTCAAATTCAATAAATTCACTCAGGGTAAAAGTGGCTTCCATGCTCAGATTAATGATCTGTTTCCAGCTTTCACTTCAATTTGCCCTGATCATTATTTCCTGTTTTATAAGCTTGACAATGTTTATAAAAGATTACTTTTTATATTTCATCTAGTAGTTTTGGTTATTTTTGGCAAGAGGCTCAGTCCAAACACCTGGCTATCACTAGTGTCAAAATAGAAGTTAGACTTGAACTTAGATTTCCATAAACTTTGGTCCGTTTTCCTTTCCAGAAAAGAAATTTGTTTTGGAACAAGAAGAATTTCAATTCACTTCAGTTCCTTTTATATGCCAGTGATGATGTTACGATGTGGATGGTACATTTATGAATGAGTCCTTCAGAGATTTCCATTCCAACAACTGTATCAAACATGAGAGACTAGCAAGAACTTCAATTCTTTTATACTAGTTTTAAAAAGAGATTTTATTTATTTATTTTTAGATAGGGGGAGGAGAAAGAGAGGGAAACATCAATGTGTGGTTGCCTCTCACTTGCCTCCTATTGGGGTCCTAGCCCGCAACCCAGGCATGTGTCCTGACTGGTAACCCTTTACTTTGCAGTCTGGCATTCAATCCACTGAGCTATGCCAGCCAGGGGCTTTAATGCTACTTTTTTAAGTCTTTACTTTTTTAGAGCAGTTTCAGGTTTACAACAAAATTGAGAGGAAGGCACATTGTGCAGAGAATATCCTCACCAGCACTTGCTTGCTGTCAGTGTTCTGGATTTTGGCCATTCTAATAGGTATGTAGTAGTATCTTACTCTTGCTTTAATTTACAATTCCCTGATGACATATAATATGGAGCATCTTTTCATACGTTTATCTGCAAACCGTATATCTTCTTTAGTTAGGTGTCTGTTAGGGTCTTTGTCTTGTTATATAATTAGGTTGTTCATTTTCTTATTGGTGATTTCTAAGAGTTTTTTTGGAATTTTGGATAACAGTCTTTAATGAGATGTATCTCTTGCAAATATTTTCTCTAGTATGTGGTTTCCCTTATAATTCTCTTGATACTGTCTTTTGTGGGTCAGAAGTTTCAAATGTTAATGAAATCCAGCTTATCAATTTCTAGTTCTTTTCTACTTAAACCTCATTTATATTTATAGTTCTTCATATCATTCTTCATAATTGATTGACTATAGGTAATTTCAGTGGTATTTTGCTCTTGACTGCAAGACTTAGGCTGCATTCCAACTTTCTGATTCATAGTGATTAGCCTAAATTGTGCTATCACCACAGAAATAAGCAGAGGTTTACATTATCACCACAGAGAATTCAGGAGGATCTGAGGAGAATGTTCACAGCAGCATTGTGCAGACATGTCAGGAGTATGACAGTATTCAGGCTAGTTTGAATCTTGGGTAATGAAGGTTCAGGGGGTGTGAATGTTTCAGGGTAAACTCCCTGCTGAAATATACTCTGAACACTGGTTTAGAGGAAGGAAGGACTGAATGTCATGAGCCTTTCAAGCTCCAAGGTAGGGTCTGGGGAAAAGCCAAAAAGTCTTCCTTGTAAAAAAGGGTCTTTCCAAACTGAAAAAGCAAAGAATGTAAAACATAAGCCATATATGGAATTGAGCTGACTCCCCATAGGTTGGTGAATTCCTAGTAACAACTGAGAGAGGGCAAATTCTTTTAAAGTTTCACAAATTTTGTATCTTCAAACAGGCCAGATTTTAGAGTTTCCTATTGCTAAAATAAACTAGTCTTTATTGACTTGCAATGAACAGTCTTTTATAAGGTTTGGGAGCAGTTAGATGTTTATTTTTCCATTTCCTCACGGTTCATGATTAAGCACATTCAAGTAACATAAATGTTAGTCTATAATGACCTATCAACATATCATCTATTTTTGGCAGCTGTTTATACAAAATAATTTCAAAAAACTGATGAAGAATTAGTTACATATTCTTATGGGGTATTTTTCTGGCTTTCAGCAAATAAAAGCTTACATTTGTAAAGTTTAAAAGGATTTTTCTTGTCTATCAACTTTATGTTTGGCAAGGATTGCAAGCACACACACATATATACATTTTATCAAGCTAGCTAAAGTGCCTTAACACTATTAACTGGGAACTCACATGGGAAGCCTCGCTTACATTTAAGAAAATAAAATTCTAGAATGTGTAGTCTACTAACCAGAAACATAAGTAAGGTAAGCCTACTTGACACATGAAAACTCCTACTGAATAAAGGAGACATTTTCCTCAAAGCTTCCTCGGGCGTCAGCACTTACTGGGTGTAGGTAAGTTGACTTAAGAAGAGATGGAGGTCCAAGTACTGAAGATCTAAGAACCAAGTAGTTTTGAACGGTGGGGAAACATTTCTCTGTGTAGCTCTCCTAAAATAGCACCTTTCCCCCACAGCAAATAAATGAATGTAACCTAAGACTTATTAAAGCCCAGTTCCTGAGCTTTTACTCTCTATTAGGCAAATGATCTACATTACTTCAAACATTTACCAAAATTGGGGGGCAGGGAAGCACTGTTATTCCCACTTTACAGAAAAACAAACTGAGTCACAGACAGATTGTCCAAGGTTCGATTACTAGTAGTGGTAAAAGTAGAACTTGAACTCATTTATTTCTGACTCCAAATCTTGAATTATTTCCCCTACACTGTAAGCTTAATTTTTAACATTGTGAACAAATAAACTATGCACATCTTCTTTCAACACATTTAAAACTTCACATTAGAGTCACCCAAGTAACTCTGCTTAGATAGTTTTACATAAAGTACATTTTTAGTACTATATGAAATTAAGTTTAATCTTCTTGTTCCCATTAAATATATAAAGTTTTAGATCTGACTTATTGTACCTTTTTCTGAACCCATTCCTTCAGGCTCCTTTCCCCAAAGCCACGGTTAGAAATAAATGCCTTAAATTGCTGAAGTTGAGAAGAAATGAAAAAGTTGACTGAAGCTTCTTCTTACTGCAGCCATTTTATCAGAAGGTATAGATAACATATAGTTGATCTTTACCTATTCCACAGAAGGAAAAACAATGAGAGAAATGTATTCAAGAAGAAAAGAACATAGAAAATTGAGGCAAAAGATATTGAGACAAAATATGATTTCCCCTTTGTACCTCAATGCTCCCACCTGCATGAGAGAATTTTGGGAATCCAAAAATACCCCATAAGAACATGTAACTAATTCTTCATCAGTTTTTTGAAATTATTTTGTATAAACAGCTGCCAAAAATGACATGAATTTACTGCTTATTTGGAAAATCTTTTGAATATAATTGTTACCAATGGGGAGACATTTATGTACTAGTATTTGTAAACAGACTTGATTAAACAAGAAAATGGGCTTGCTGAAGTGAGATATATGTAAATGTATGTATTATCAAATAAGGGCCCAATTAATGAATATTCCTATTTATTTCCATCATTTATTTTTAAAAATCATTTTATTTTCTGTGGAAGCTACTATCTTGAACAAAAAGCACCGTTTAAGGTCTTAGATATATTTGTTTTTATATTTTGATTTTAGTTTATCATAGCTGTATATGCTACAGGGCAAAGCCTTTAAATTCTCCAAGCCTCAGTTTATTTATCTCCAAAATGGATTCACAGAGTTATATGAGGCCTTCAAATGACACTGTATTTAGGGAACATACATACTAAAATGCTTGTGGTTTAATTACAATTATTCAGTGGCTCACCTGTCAGTAGGGAAATAGATTTCTGAGAAATTAATTTACATTAAACCATTTATTTAAGTGTCCATGAGATTGTAGGGAAGATTCAAGGACTCATAAGAGTACTGAACCAGTGGGCACTACCAATTAAGCTACTCTACAACTCCTGACCCACAGACACTATGAGATAATAAATGTTTCTCTCTTTATGTCACTGGGTTTTGGGATAATTTGTTACACAGCAATATATAACAAATGTAACTCTTTAAAAAGGTATATGTAACATTTCTAAATGTAATTTACTAGAATTCTGAATATGTTAAAGTTATCTGTGAAAGAAAGACCTAGATAATTAATGAAGTGATATAGGTATGAGGAATGGGATGAAAATTGAGAGTATAAAAAGGACTATTTCCAAGAATATAAATTAATGCCTCTTGTTATTGTTTATGTGTTTTGTTTCAATAGCATTTTAAAATAAGGATGTTTTCTTCACTAAAGGAAGTATATTTTGATAGAAGATACAGATTATGTTACATAAATTATATTTTTGATTGTCAAAAGGAAGTTTCAAAGCTCAGTAAAGACAGCCAGGAACATGCATGTAGTCAAACAAAGTCAGGTTTATTTAGTAGACTGCAGCAAATGAAAACATTCCCCATAGGAAACCTTGGGAATCTCAGTAATGGGGATTTAAGAGGGGCTATTTATAAATCTGGGTTTGTGTTTGATATTCCCAGGGATGATTATAGAATCCTGTCTTGGATTGGATTTTGTTGAGAAGAAAGAACAGTTCAGCAAGTAGATTCTCAGTGACCTTTGTTTGCAAGGTAGGGTAATAATGCTGACCTGGGGACATCACTGATAAGAAAGCAAAAATCACTGGCTATGAGGGATCATTAGTCCTATTTTCAGCTGTAGTGTAGCCTTGTATATACACACTGGTTACATAACCTTGCCCGTGTCCCTTTGGTAACACTCTTACCAGTAGTGCTGATTTTCACATTCTCATAAGGATATTATGATACTACCTACATGAAGTGAAGAGTTTTAAGAGCTCCTACAGGACCACTGAGTTGGTACATGCTTTTACCTGACTTCTGATCAGTCAACACATAGATAAAATAGTAATGAAGGACAAGACCTTATAATTGTAATTTTATGGATGGGGAGCCTGAAGTTTAGGGAAATGGTGATTAACTCGGAGTCTTCCAGGTTATTTGTGCCAGAGGGAAAGTTAGCACCTAGGTCTCTGTCAATTAGTCCAGGAACTTCACCAGAAATCAGTCCACCTATGTACTCACAGTGACTGGAGCATCAGGGTCAAGTGAGAAATGTTTGTAAGTTATTTGTTACTGATTAGAGTTAAAATACTGAAATGGTGCTCTATTACCATTTTCACACTATAAAAATTTTGAACATACAGTCAGAAAAAGTAATCTCTTCACTTTTCTTCAATGTCCTCTCTCATCCCGACCACGTGACTTCATTATGAGTTCATTCTGTGTGGATGAAAATTTGCATTTGACTGTTATGTAAATGTAATAATGTAGCAGTATATATTGTTTTGCAATGTACTTTTCCCCCAACTAATAACATATCTTTGAGATTGTTTTATATGTGTCCTTAAAGTTGGGAAACACAGCTAACATTATTTTACTGTTTTCCAGAGTGAAGATGTCCTTTAGTATGATCTATATGTTTCTACATCTCCAGACTTTATGTACACTCTATGAATAAACCTATGTTTTTCTTATATAAAAAACATAACTAACACTTTAATTAAAACACTGAAGTATTTTCTTTCAAAAATTATCTTGAGTAGTAAAGGTTTTCAGATACATAATCAATGAGAATTTGCAGGTCATTTTTCTTCCATGGGTCACGAGAAATATGAGAAAAAATATACCTAGTTTGAATACTGCTTCTCTTAGTCTCTTTGGGCTGCTATAACAAAGTACCACAGACTGGGTGGCTTATAAACAACAAAAATTTACTTCTCACAGTTCTGGAGGCTGAGAAATTCAGGATCAAGGTGCCAGTAAGGGAGGAGAGCCCTCTTCTGGATTGCAGACTTCAGGTTGGATCTTCGTATGGTAAAATGGGGCAGGGACCTATGGATAGTCTCTTTTGTATGGCAATAATCCCCTTCATGAGGGTTTGGCCTTTATGGCTCAAAAAATAGCTCCCAAAAGTCCCACCTCTTAATGCCATCACTTCAGGCATTAGGATTTCAACATATGAATTTTGGAGGAATATAGACATTCAGTCCATAGCACTGCTATATTATATCTTTCTTTCTTATATAAACTTATGTTGAATTCTTCATCTTCAGGGTACAAAATCCTGCTGATCATAAAGAAACATGATGATAAATATATCAAGTAGCAGATGGAGAAAGATGCAAAATCCTAGCCTTGATTTTCACAGGCTTAAATGCTCCTATAGTGAAAACAGGCGCAATGAAGGATTTTCCATTTGTCCCTCAAGAGCTCATTATATCATCGCTATGCTGTATTTGGGTGAAGTAGTTTTTTAACCTAATCCATCCTATCATGAAACTGTTTCACAGCCCTCTAGGCTTATTGTATTTCATTTACATTCTTTTTGTGAACTGGAAACAAGAATAAAGCCACCTACAGAACCAAGCATCTACCTTTGGAATGCAGCTTTCACATCTTTATTTCATTTTCCTTTGTCCACTTTCATGTACTTTGTCATTACTCTAAAATAGATTGCCCTTCCACATGTTTTTCTATTTCTTACAAGATGAGGGTTTCATAGAAAGAGATTCTTTATATAGTATGTGGCATTAATTCCATCATGAGATTTTAATACTTTCTTCTTCATTTGCTCCCATGTTTGGCTCTACATTATCCCTCATTATAAAGCAATTAGGATTTAAAAATGGATAAAAGATAGATGTAGAGTATGTAACATTACTCTTTTTTAATTTAGGGTGTTTTAATTGCACATTAAACACGTGCAATTAACAATAAACACATATGTTAAGTCAAAATTGAAATAAGAACTTTTTTGGTAAATATAACAAATGAACTTCTAATCACAGCTACTTTTAATGTGTTCATTGTTCCATAGAAATATAAAAACCAAGCCTGGCTGGTGTAGCTCAGTGGATTGAGCGGATTGAGCACGGGCTGGGAACCAAGCGGTCCCGGTTCGATTCCCAGTCAGGGCACATGCCTGGGTTGCAGCCCGGGTCCCCAGTGAGGGCCATGTGAGAGGCAACCACACATTGCTGTTTCTCTCCCTCTCTTTCTCCTTCCCCTCTCTCTAAAAATAAATAATAAATACATTCTTTAAAAAAAACTATAACAACCAATATCACCTTAATATATTTAATTTAAAGAGCTATTAACTGATAAAGATTTTACTACGCAATGTAACCTCTTTCTTTTTCCTAACCCTAGCCACTCAGTATGCCCTAGAATGGTGATTACTTAGCAATTTAAAGCAATTTTTCTGATATCAGAACTAACAGCATGCTATTGGGTCATGTATACCTTGAACAAGTTGAAATATTTTTCTGTAGATCTACCAAAAAAAAATAAACAACAACTATAACATGGCAACTGTTATTGGAAAACTACTCCATTAAGAGTATTAAATGAGCCCTGGCTGGTGTGGCTCAGTGGACTGATTGCCAGGCTGCAAACAAAGGGTCACCAGTTCGATTCCCAGTCAGGGCACATGCCTGGGTTGCGGGCCAGGTCTCCAGTAGGGGTGTGTGTGAGAGGCAACCCCACACTGATGTTTTCCTCTCTTTCTCCTTCCCTTCCCCTCTGTCTAAAAGTAAATAAATAAAATATTTAAACATAAAAATAATTACTTAAAAATAATATTAAATGAATGAGTTTCTTTTGGTTACTGAGATTAAAATAAAAAGTCAAAAGTGCATCTTGCTCATGCAGCTTTTTAATTAAACTATTTATAATCATTGTATATCATAAAATGGCATGTTGCATGCTCTATCAGATTTGCACATGCCGCTCCATGTAAAAGAAATTACCATCGAATTTGCTTTCACTAGGTAATATCTCTCCTCTGTTCCACATTTTTTAAAAGCATTTTCTAAAACAGCAAGCAGGTCATTGAATGTTAGGTTACAAAGGCTGTGTGTCCATGCATAAGTAGTCTACCTTAAGTGACCATCAGTTGCTTATAAACAGACCAGTAACTAACTTTTCAGTACCAAGCTGACTTGACTAGTTTCTCATAGAATTAAAATAAATTGATTGCATCAAATGATGAATTGACATGCTAAGACAGAATTATTAGTTCACTTAGAGACAGATAAGAACTTAGATCAAGGTTTCTCAATCTAAGCATTACTGATATTTTGGGACAAATAATTTTTATTTTATTTTATTTTTTAAAGACTTTATTTATTTATTTTTAGAGAGAAGGGAAGTGAAGGAGAAAGAGAGGTAGAGAAACATTGATATGAGAGAGAAACATCTATCAGTGACTTCCTTCACACGGCCTGACTGAAATTGAACTGGCAGCCCTTTGTTCTGCAGGAAAATGCCCAACCAACTGAGCCACACCTGACCAGGCTGGGGCAAATAATTTTTAAAAAATTAGAATATGTTTACTGATTTTAGAAAGGGAGGAATGAAGAGAAAGAGAGAGAGAGAAACATCGATGTGAAAGAGAAAGACATTGATTGGTTGCTCCGACCTTTGTATTGAACCCACAACCTAGCTATGTGCCCTGGTGGAGAATCAAACTCCCAATCTTTTGGTATATGGACTGTGCTCCAACCAGTTGCACCACATCAGCAGAAACAATTTTTTCTTGTTGTTGTATGGAGCTGTCTAGGGCATTGTAGGATGTTTAGCGGCATTCTTGGCTTTTGTGCACTAGAAGCACCAGCAGCACTCCACTTCAGTTGTGACAACCTGAAATGGAGTTGTGACAACAATGGAGTTGTGACATTCAGTTGTGACAAAATCCCCTCCTTTTGAAATCCACTGCCTTGAGAATACCTGATCCAATACAGTTACCTGTCAAGGGAGAAAACTTAAAGCCTGGTAGATAAAATTACTTGACAAAGGTTAACTAAAAGAATTATATAAACATCATTATAATTGAATGATAACTTAACATTATTACTTCCAATTCCACATTCATAATATATTTTACAAAGCTCATGTAATAAGCATATTCACTTGATTTTGGGGTTGCTATATAGATTGTGGATTTGAAGTAACTACATCTCACAATGTAGGTTTAGTAGGTAATATTCTCCCAGATGAACCAAAATTTCAGATGCAAGTGTTTTATTAAGGATTTGCTCCCAGGAGAAACTATTAAGAGAGTGAAGGAGGCAGGATAGAAAAGGGGAAGTGGTCAAGTAAGTGTATAATTTCACGTGAGGTCTCAGAGTCAGCCTAATCCTACAGGGAGCTCTGGAGCATAAAGTACCCCTCAAAAGGGTTTTGGCCTTGAGGCCAAGGAGCTTTTCTGTTGTTGACTATGGACTATTCTGGGACTGGATGAGGGAATGTAAAATTCCTAGGCACCTCCAATTCTCTATACCGGAAAGGAGGCCATGGATTGTCTGAAGACTGGGAGGGGATAAGAGGGATATAAAATCACTAGAGATTTCTGATTCTCAGTGTGAACAAGGAGACTTCATGCCCAAAGATGACTCTCTGAGGGTTAAATGTATGACACCTCATCAGCAAAGCATGAATAAGTCTATAAAGGGATGCACAAAACTGGTAAGAGATATCTGAGGGTATCTGGGCAGGGCACTAGCAGTGTTTTTACTCCAGTGGTATTGTGGAAAAAACAGGGAATTTAGAGATAGACAAATATATATTCAAGTTCTGCCTTTCTACTTACAACATGACCTCGAGCAAATTACTTGAATTTATAGACCCACAGTTTTTTTATCTTTAAACTTGAGGTGATAACACCTAGCCTAACTCATATGATGTGAGAATTAAAATATATAATAAATATAACATGGAGACTATACAACAAGATTGTTATTGTGCTTTTCAATTCATGAAAAAATATATCTCCCCATTTTGTTTAGGTTTTTTACATTTTCTTTCATTATGGCTACAAAATGTATTTGTAAAGGTCATATACATGTTACGTTAGATATATTCCAAGATATTTGACATTTTTAATCCTATTGCAGATGGTATTTCTTAATCTTATATGTGAGCTTTTTTCCTGATATGTAGAAATGCAATTGATTTTGTTTTAAGGATTACTAACTTGAAAATTCATTATTTCTCATACATTTTTCTTAAATTATGTTGGATTACTCAGATACATATCATTTCAGAATAACACAATTTTGTTTCATCCTGTACAATTTCATTCTGTTTTGTTTATACTATCTGCCTTACTGTGGAGGTGAAGATATACAATACAATGCTGAATAGCCATGTAGAACATCATTGTCTCAAATGAAACTCTTTCAAAGTTTCACCAATGAATGATACTCTTTAGCAGGTTAAAGAACTTTTTTTCTATTACTAAGCTAAAAGGATTTTTTTCTTTTTCTTTTTTATGCTGAATGTATGTTTGAATCTATCAAATGATTTTTTCATTAAAATAATTTTATGAATTTTCTCTCTTACTCTGAACTTGTAATGATATACTAGCTTGCTTCCGGTATATTAATGTTTTTATATACTGTAGATTAAGTAAACCTTTATCATGTCTAGAATTTTTGCATCTACGTTCATCAGTGAGATTAATCTAGTAGTTGGCCTCTTTGTACTTCTCAGCTTTCTGTGACAGGGGCCTAGTAGCACGAAACTGAGTTGGGAAGTGTTCCTTTTTCCTGTCCTCTGGAAAAGTATCTGTGAGATTAGAATCACTTGTTCTCCATCATTTGAAAACACTAGAAACCATTTTTTGCTCATCATCCAGGCAGCAACATTTCTTATAGTTTCTGAGAGTGGGTAGGGTATGAGACAGCTTTACCTTTGGTTCTCCCTTAGTTAGGGCTGCCAGATTTAGCAAATAAACCTGAAGGGCACCTAATTTTGAATTATTTTAACTGTGTTAGTTTTCTGTGGCTACCATAACAAAGTACAACAGACTAGGTAGCTTAAACAATATAAATTTTATTTATTTATGTATTTTTACAATTGTGGAGGCTAAGATCAATGTGTTAACACGGTTGGTTTCTTCTCTGGTCTCTCTGGGGTGTGGATGGCTGCATTCTCTTTGTGCTTTTTTTTTTTTTTACATTCATTCCCCTCTGTGTATAGGTGACCTAATTTCTCTTCTTCTTATAAGGACACCAATTATATTGAATTAGGGCCCACCCCAAAGACCTTATTTAACCTAACTGCCTTTCTAAAGACCCTGTCTCTCGATACAGCCACATTCTGAGGTACTTGAAACATATGAATTTTGAGGAAACACAATCCAGCCTATAATATTTTCTATGCATATACACTTTGAAATAAAAAAAGAAAAAATATATGGGATATACTAAACCATTATTTCTTATTTATGTAAATTAAATTATAAACACTTCAATCATGTATATCCTTCTTTCATTATATTCCCCTGATGATTTACCTCTTTTTAACAGTTTTTATTTTTATAGAATTTGCTTGTAAAATTCCTTGAATTTTCAGTCCGTCTTCTGTTTCCATTGTAGTATAAACTATAACAGGGGTCGCTTTAACTTGTCTCATTATTGTGTCCTTTCAAAGTTTATTAATAAGAACATATTCTCATCGCCAGCATTATGGGCTGGTATACTGAAATTGTACTGACATAGTTAACAGTTCTGAGAGTTGCTCTTCAAATTTGCTTTGTTGAGTCACATAATACCATCTTTCGTGCCACAGTTCACCTTTCCATTATTCAGGATTGTGTTGCACCTCTTAACTTTTTTTTAAAATGTCGCTCACTGACAAAAGAGGACATTGTCATCGATTGTTATCCTTCTTGCTTCCATGATGGAAGAATATTCAGTAACATTCATGTTACTAATTGAAATTCTTCAAGTGATGAAATTCATTTCAAGTGATAGTCTTGACAAGTTTCATAATAATTATCCACTCCAAGTCAGAATTTCTTTTCTCGTTCATTAGTAATGTTGTTCTTTTTTAAGAACAGTCTTGACACATAAAGAGAAACAAAATTTTACCAGTTCTTTTTCTAATACATTGAACAAGTTCCTTTAATCAACAAAGCACTTTAAACATGCTGCTCTTCTTGCAAAGTACATAATCTTATTTCTAGAGAAATATTAAAAAGTATGAACAAGAAATAAGCAGACTTTGCTCAGTGGCTTATTTGAAAAGTCAACAACAATTTTGGGGCATTTTCTTCAGAATTAAAATGTGATATCAGAGCTTCAAATAAATTGAAGTTTCTTTCAACTGCATTTGTTAAAGGGAATCAATAGATTTTTGAATGAGAATTAAAGAATTCTAAACAGTAACAAACTCACTAAAATCCTTTAATAACTCAGTTAAAAAATATAAATGCTGAAGTAAGAATCATTTTGTGACTATTACTTCACTTTCAATAAAAGAATGTCAGATGCTATTTAAATTGTATTAGGGAATGCAGACTGGTGTGGCCACTGTGGAAAACAATATGTAATTTCCTCAGAAAACTAAAAATGGAACTGCCTTTTGACCTGGCAACTTCACTGCTGGGACTATACCCTAAGAATCCTGAAACAGCAGTTCAAAAGAACCTATGCACCCCAATGTTCATAGCAGCATAATTTACAATAGGCAAGTGCTGGAAGCAACCCAAGTGCCCATCAGTAAATGAGATGGATGAAAAAACTGTGGTGCATTTATACTATGGAATATTATGCAGCAGAAGGAAAGAAGGAACTCCTATCCTTTGCAACAGCAAGGATGGAACTGGAGAGCATTATGCTAACTGAAATGTGCTAGGCGGTGAAAGACAAATACCATATGATCTCACCTATAAGTAGAACCTAATTAACAAAACAAACATGCAATCAAAATATAACCAGAGACATTGAAATTAAGAACAAATTGACAGTAATCAGAGGGGATAACGGGGGGAGGGGAGAAGTATTGTCAAGGAACATGTACAAAGGACACATGGACAAAGCCAAAGCAGATAGGATCTAGGTGGGAGATGAGGATAGCTGGGGTAGGGTGGAGTGGTGGGGGGAAATGGAGACAACTGTACTTGAACAACAATAAAAAAAGAGAAAGAAAAACATTTTAAAAAAGGTTTTCTGTGGGAGATCCTTTTCCAGGAGGAATCCTACTTTGATGCATGTATCTTTTGATAAAGAGATAGAAGTGAAATGAAAATTTATAATAAAAATAAATAAATTACATTATGCAGAATACAGAATGTAGATAGTACAGCCAACGTCTACCACAGAATCATGCATACTTTTATGTCAACTTTAACCACTTTAATTCATTAACTCATAACTAAAACAAAAGATAGTCTGCAAAAATTGTTCTATTGTTTCTATGGCCACATCTGCAAAGGATTGTATTCACAATAGTCTTGTAAGAAATTCTTTTATTTTATGGCCATGACGTCAAAAAGGTGAAGTATTTAAATTTTTGATGATCACTGTAATAGTAAACGGAGCTACTGTATTTTTTTATTATTGCAGTAGATTTATCTGGTTCTGCAACTTCAAAATTTTCTGCCACCTTGAGGTGAAAAATCAATAATGATATACAATATAGAAGGCCAGTACAAATTCTGCTGTGATTATTTTATCTGTGTAATCTGAATATCTCTAAAACAAAACATGCACTATTTTTAAATGTCATTGGTACTAGTTAAGGAAATCATACCTTTCTCATGCTCAGCTGTTAGTATATGCTGGTTTATATCTGGAGTTCCACCTTTTTCTGTATTGAATGAAGCATTGTATATGAAACAAAAAGCTTTGAAAAGGCTTATTCCTTATTTAATAAATGTCCACCATTCATAACATTTATTACATTTAAACTTATGTTTTGGCATTTTGAGGTTCAAATATACACAAAACTAGATGAAAGTAACCATAACAAGATTTGAAAAGACTGAATTTGAAAATCTCATGACCATGTCAGTCAGTATGCCTGAAACTCACAAGTCTGAACAAATCTGTAAATAGGGTTTGTTGAGTAGTTGAAAGGGTTGTGAAATTGTGAACTAAGAATAACTTGAAATTCATATTTGATGTAAAAAGGAGAACTTCTCATTAGCTTGAGGGGAGAATTGTATTGTAAGGTTCAGTCTTCCCAAACAGTGCCAGAGTTGATCTTGTATGAAGTTTTGGTTAGTTTGGGGATTCAAGAATAGAGGATGTTCAGAAGCAGAATGTTAGGGATCAGCAGACTTACAGCTGTGTTCCTGCAGTCATTAGAGTAAGGCTGTTATCCCCGCCGATTTTCAGAAGCATAGCCCCTGGACAGAAGAACTTGCTGATTGGATGCTGCCTGGAAGTGTGAGACTGTCGCCAATTGCATGACTTTCAGGACAGCTGTTTGTGAGAGTATCACTGATTGGCTGATTTTCAGAAGCCTGACAGTTTCTGGAGACAGACATTGATGGGTTGATTGCACTGATTATATATTTAGTTAATAGTGGTTACTTGTTCATGACTTGAGACTAGGGCCAAAAACAGGCTTTTTCTTTCTGGAATGTTTCCTCTTTTTTAATTTTAAATACCGCTCCCCTGCCACTCCAAAGCTCTGGAGAGAGCAGACCTTTATTTGTGAAGGTATGGTTTTTCCACACAAGTGATTTAATTACAAATCACTACAGTTGAAAAATAGCTCTAACTGCTAAATTTGTGTAACTTACTGAAAAAAAAAAAAAGCTGAATATAGGACATTAAAGTGTCCTGACAAAGTTATATAGAACACAGGACAAAATCCAATAGAGCACATGTCCTGTGTTTTCAGGACAGTTGTCAACCCTAGATGAATTCCATGTCTGAGGCAGGGTCTTCCAGCACTGAGCTTTCCCAGCAATGTTCAGGGCGTGCCCTGGAGTTCTGTGGGTATCAAGACCCACTCTCCCCAAGGGCTGAGTAGACAGGACTCTGGAATGGTAATCTACTTTACCCAGACTGCTCGACCTTCCTTATGTGTACATGATGCTGAATTCTAGATTCAGATCCCTGCCTGACAGCCTGCCGTTAAGTTCTCTGGACTTGGTTTTGCTGGTGGTTTTCCTCATGTACTCTAGAAACTGCTCTCCCCCACCACCCTCCTCAGGCCCCTCACTAACTGAAATTGTCTGGTTCCAATCCCCGCTACCTGGTTACTCCAACTCTTTCTTTCTCAATATAAAAGGAAAATATCTTGTCAACATCAGTTTTAAAGCATGTTCAGAGGAATCCTGTAACTCAGAACATCTCTGTAGAAAACTAGCTTTACGTGGGCAAGAGAGTAAGTTAATTTTCTGCACAACCTAGTTAGAAAACAAGGAGATACAAATTAATATATCTGTGAAACATTTTTAAATATATAAATTTGAGCAAAAGTTAAAGGATCAGAAAAACAAAATGTGAAGAATACAGGGTATTTACAAACATTAATTTGTGGAAATATGAATTGGTAGATTAGTGGCATGATACTTTGGCAATATTTATAAAAATTTACAATTTTCATACCCTCACAAATTTATCCCAATTTCTGCCTGTTGTCTTTCCTATGCACATTCCCCCAAGAATTGATGTAAAGATGTTGATTTCAGTTCTGTTAACCATAGAAACTAATGGGAACTACTTATATATGCATCAAGAGGAGAATAGTTAAATTAGTATGGAACATTCATATTTTAGAATTCCAGAGAGTAGTTAAAATAATGAGGTAGATTTATATGTGTGATGGAATGATGCTGCATTCATTTTATTAAGTGACAAGGTAAATGGGAGAACAATATGTCCACTACTACCAATTATATTTTAAAAAATCACAATATATTTTATAGCACATCTATCTATTAAAAGCATAAAATTATCTTTAAAATAATATACACCACATTTTTATTGCAGTTACCTCTGAGGAGAAAGCTTAATTTTGGAGAACACTGTAATGGGAGAAGATAGATTTGTGTATGTTAGAAATATTTGCAACAGGAATGTATGCACTATTATTAGCTTTGCTATTAAAATTTTAAAATAAGCTTAATGACATAAATAGTACCTGTTTATTAGTTAGAGAAAATAACTGCTGTCTAATGCAAAACATAAAACCTAAAATCTGAGTGGCTTGACACAACAAAAATTAATTTCTTGTGCATGTAAAATTTAATGTGATTTGGCAAGGGATTTTGCTAGTGAGTGACCCAGAGGTCCAGGCTGCTTCCCTATTGGAGGATATATATTATTTAATATGGGCTTTGGGAGAGGGAGTATTTCCCAACTGAGTGCATCTCCAAGCTCCTAGAATTTGTGTCAAGGACCAACTCCTTCCCTCCCTCCCAGTTGTCCTTCCAACAATACATCTCTCTTTTAATTCATTCACTTCCTCCAAAGCTCTAGGCCTTGCCTAGTTTGCCAATTTATATTGAACATACCCTATTTAAAATGTCCCTTGAGTGATGCAGACTATGGATCTCCCAGCCTCGGGCAAAGAGTGCCAGCTTCTGTGTATCTTACCTCAAGAAGGTATCACCCTTATTTCTCACAAATTCCTTGAAGATGATGTTCGTAAAACACCAAATTTGTGCATTGTGTTCAACTGCACTTGGACAACAATATAGGATGTCTTCCACTCTTCTCTTAGGTGGGATCTGGTTTACCCATGATCCCAAAGCAACTCATAAGAAAAATTTCTCATTCCTGGTCCTTGCTCACCACTTCCAGAGCCTCATCTAGCATACCATGCAGTTTAATTTAAAATTACTTTCCACTGAAGGACGTGTAGTTGCTCAAGGCCTCAGCCTGCCTTGTCTCAGGACCTTTACACTTGACTGCCTTCACACAGGCCCCTCCCCCCACCTCCTGACTTCTTTTGATGTTTTCTTTTGGTATTAAAGGATACCCACCATTGTCTTTACATGATCCTTGCTCCCAGTCTTCCCAGTTCTATGGGCGGGTAGTGAGTCTTGTTTACCCTAGCAACCCCTGTACTAACACAGTGCTTTCCAAAGAACAGATGCTGAATTAATGTTCAGGGAATAAGTGAGCCAGTGTACATAGGGTCTAATTTATTAAGATTTATTTCTCATACATTCTTAAATAAGCTAAGAAAATGCGTGTATATGTCATTTAATTTTACAGAACAGCAGATTAAAAGGAATAAGAGAAGCCAAGACTTGTTTTTTTCTTGAACCCAACTATTTTCCTGCTGAGTTCTGTGACAATTCCAAGGTAAAGTCTCTTCAAATGTCATGTTATCTTTTCCAGAACACAAAATAAGACAGTTTCACAATTTCATTTACAAACAAATAAAACTTGCATTCTTAAATTTCATAAATAGCAATAAATATATGGCCAATGTCATTCATAAAGTTAGATTCTGAAGCTAATGAAATGTTTATTTAAAAGAACATTTGAAAACTAACTCTCCCCAAATAAGATAAACCTCACTCTTAATCATATAAAAGAGTGACACAAAGACATAATATACTATGCTCTTTACAGCTGCACCTTAGCACTCTACTACCTCTAGCGAATAATCTGCCTCAGATTTTATTAGGGGTAGGAGGAGCTACTGGAGGTGGCACTGAAACTTTCCATGTCCATGGCAGTAGTGTCCATCTCAGCTGAAGCTCTAGCTTGGGCTCTCTCTTCTTCA
This sequence comes from Micronycteris hirsuta, assembly GCA_004026765.1. Classification (NCBI taxonomy): domain Eukaryota; kingdom Metazoa; phylum Chordata; class Mammalia; order Chiroptera; family Phyllostomidae; genus Micronycteris; species Micronycteris hirsuta. The sequence goes on from PVJI01013543.1 coordinate 41,559, forward strand.
TCTCTCAAAGCCTCGTCATACTGGGATGGGAAGTCAGTGGGGTCAGACCCATTGACCTTGGCCAAAAACTCCAACAATTTCATCTTGCTAGCTTCAGCATGGGCTCTTGGACCCCACAGGAGCTCATAGCATGGAGGATCACTATTGGGCACCTGGTGGTACTCCAGGTATTTTTCCTGCACCAAATCTTGGGTGATGAGTTTCCTGGGCTCCCCAAAAATGAAGTGATTCATCCCAGGATGTAAGTTCATTGTATTCAGCACTTCCCAGATATCCTCTTCAGTGGCGCTATTGCCCTTCATGAAGATCGCACCCAGGACCATTATCAGGAGGCTGGTCTTGGGCACACCCTCATCACTACTCAGCCTTGGATCATAGGTGAGGCCTAATTTGTTAACAAGAGCATAGCTGTGGTTAGTCGGATCTACTTCCTCCACATCAACGCCAAAGACCAGCTCCATGTACTCAAAGGCTCTCCTGAAGATCTCAGGAAAGTCATCCCTATACTCTTTGATAACAACATCAATCATTTCTGCCTTTGTGATGGGCTCAAACATTTGATACTTGTGCAGCAGGAACTGTACCAGCAAAGTCACCTTCTCATCTAAAGGGTCTTCAGGCAAGCTCTCAGTTTCCGACGGGGACTTTGAAGAAGCTGAACTATCCTCCTTTTCTTGGCTGCCAGAGCTCTCATGTGATTCACTTGATGAGATGAAACCGAAGAGAGTGGAAGTTGAACAGGCACTCTGAGGACTCTGTGGGCTATCGGGTGTGCCAGCAGCCAGAGCCTCCTCCAGGCTATCAGCCATTAGAGTATAGGAAGAATAGGATGAGCTCTCCTCCATAGCCTCGGAAAACTGTGTAGCATCCAGGCCCTGGGTGTTACTATGGGCATGTTGTTGTTCCTGTGAATCATGTGGAATCTCCTGACGCTGAGACATGGTCACTCTAGTCGGTGGTAGCGGGCGGGAATTTGGTAAGAGGGACGATGAAAGGGGTCCACAACCTAGGGAGAAAGGGGGATGTGAGTGGTCTCATATGGTAAACTCAACTCAGTTTGACTGTTGGGCCGCTAGAGCGCCACAGTCGGACAGTTACCCCGTGAGCTTCCCGGGATGACAAAAGGGACGGAACTTGATTCAGTGGGTTCCCCTCTATTCTGAGATTATTGGTCCCCTCATTAAATGTCCTTACCTTGACACTTGACCAGTCCTAGAACTCTTCTTTCTGTTGATTGAGGTCGCGTCTTTCAGTACAGGACTTCACCAACGATACTCGAGACCGGAAGTTAGAGGATGTCCCTTCCAAGCTTACCCCCACTCGCAACTCCTTATGTTGACCGGGTCATCCCACCCTGAGAGCAGGAGTAAGGTTCCGTGGCCTCCTTATATTCTGGGGCATTTCAGTGTCTTCCTCCAGTGTCCCTTTAGGGCCAGGGATTCCTCCTTCCACAAAAATGAGTCATACCCCATACACCAAGACCCTCATCACCACTGTCAGACTCCCAAGAGACGAGAGTCAGAGGAAGCCTCTATCAGAGTTATTCTGGAGCTTCTCAGCACCAACAATAGTGGCGGAATTCTTGGAGCTTCCGTCATTCTGCAGTTCATGGTGCTCTCAGTCCCAGCTCAGTGTAACGGGGGCACTTTCCACTGTTAACATGAGGCTGCACCTCCTCAACTCAAGGCCCTCATCACTTTTACACTCTTGAGGCCCTAGTCAGGGATGCCACTTGTAGCCATCTCTGCCAGGAGTTTCCCAGGATTGAAAGCAGATGTGGGGCTGTACGTGGCCTCTCTCTTCTAGGGTAACTGGTTCCCATTGCTCTCACTTAGGATCTATACTATGGCTGCAGTCCTCTTGATTAATTACTTCCCAGGCAGTGCCACCTCTCTGACAATCTGTCTGCATTTACCACACAGTGACTCTTATAGAGATTAAGTACAAGTTCCAAGTTAGATGCTAGGTGGTCAAGCTGCAACACAGTGCATAAACACATACACAAACAGCCCCTCACAGGAGGTCCTTTCTCCAGCCAGTTGAGAATCTGTTCTTAAAGACTTTCTACAGGGAAGAGACTATATAGACACATTGTTACGGAGTCTTGCAGCTCCCACTGCAACATTGCATCACTTCTTATAATCATGAAGTGGAAGAATTCTAAAAGCCAGCATGGGCCCACTAGGTTAATGTCTGCCTCTTGACTTCTGATCGCTGGATAAATAATTGAAATAATAAGGCAGTATAGAACTGTGATTTTAGAGATGAGGAGCCTGGAGCATAGGAAAGTGTTAAAGTGTTTTGCAAGTGATTTGTTACTGATCAGAGTTAAAATATTAGTGTTCTATGACTATGTTCTCACTGAAAACACTTCAAACAATAGATTCAAAACAAAATTCTATCTTGCCTTTTCAATCCTCTCTGTAACCTGTACCACCATATAACCTTATTCTGAGTTAATTTTATATAGATATAATTGTGCATTTGATTTACATAAATGTTATAATCAAGCACATACCATTGTGCTATTTGATTTTCCCTTTAATTTATAATCTGCCTTGAGGAGTGTTTCATATCAATCTTCAGAGTGACATGAAAGTTTGAAAAACAGAGATTTTATTATTATTTGCAAATTGAAGATATTCTTGATGACATTCTATATATTGTCCATATCCCTAGACTTTATAAGCAGTCTATATATAGATCTGCCATTTTTTCTTTTACCCAAAAAGTAAAATAGGTGGCTACTTCTATAATTAAAACACACATATTTGTCTTCAAATGTGTTCATGAGTGGAAAGTGTGTTGAGATATATAATTAGGGTGCTAGATATAGTTCATGAGAATTAATAGGCAATTCTTTCCCTGGGTATCAGAAATGTGAGGAACAAGGAAATTAAAAGATTGGGTACTACTATAACTTTTCTTTTATAGGCTTACCTCTGCATTTCCATTTCTTGATCTGCAAGGTCAGTCCACAAAACTTTATTGATCAAAGTGAGGAAATAGTCAGTAGTGTATTGTAAAGCAAATGTGAAATATGATGACCTAATCCTGATGTCTAATGGCCCAAGAGCTCCAACACAAGGTCTGATGAGGGATTTTCAACTTTTTCAGAGCTTGTGACTTTATTTCCATGCTGTTTTCAGGTAAAATGATTGTATCATCTAACACATCTTGTTATGGAATCATTTTAACGCCCTTTAGATTTATTTCATTTATTTGTATTCCTTTTCTGAAACTGGGGTATGAGAGTAAAAATCTACCTTCTACCTTCTATGCCTTTATTTCATTCCTTTAGCATAAAATAGATTTAATTCCTCTCCTTCTTACATGTTTTGGGTTTGAAGAAAGAGATTATTTATGTACTACATCTAGAATTTCAATGCTTCTTTCTTCATTTTTCCCATTATTTGAGTCTATGTCATGTCTCATTTTTAAAGTAAAAGTACTTTAAAATGGATAAATTTCTGAATTATACTGTTTAACATGATGTTTTAACAGCATATTTAATATGTATAACACAATTGTCATGCTATACAGTAAGTCAAAAAGCTGAAATAAAAATATTTCTAATGTGAAAACTGGATTTCTAATCATAGTAGTTTTAATGTGTTTGCTGTTCTAGTAAGACTTGAAATAAAGAAAAATCTGACAGTAACCAGAGAGGAGGAGGAGAGGGATAATAAGGGATAATGGGGGGGGCATCAAGGAACATGTATGAAGGACACATGGACAAAGTCAAAGGGGAGTAAGATCAAGGGTGGGAAGTGAGAATGGGTAGGGTGGAGGGTCATGATGGGGTAAAAATGGAGACAATTGTACTTGAACAACAATAAAAAAAGGCCTGACAATTGTTATTGGAAATTTGCTGCACTGAGAAAAGTAAATTAAAACATTAAATTACTTCTTCTTGGTTCCTGAAATGAAGATATAATGTCAAAATGTCAATACTGTTCAGATAGCCTATTGGTTAAGCAGTCTATCATTGTTTTATGTCATAAAATAGCCTGGTATATACTATATTCAGTATGCGCAAACTACCAGAATAAATAACAATCATCTTTCAAATGAAAATGCTGATATCCAAATAAATGCAATGACTTGGCCAAGTTCATTAAATAAATAATATACACACTTGACTAATTAATCATCTCAAATGATTGATTTTAATTCCATAACCATAATGTACTCTAAAAGTTTTATGAAAAACACATTCTCATGATCCTGTAGTTAAAATGTAGATGAACTCATAGTGAAATATATATATTTAATTTATAGCATAAAATAGGGACCTCAACTCAGGGTCTCCAAGAAGCAAACCTTGAATGAAAATTTGTATGTTAGTGATTTATTAAGAACTATGTCCAATGTAAAACCAGTAAGAAAGTAAAGGCAGCATGATATAAAAGAAGAAGAAGCCAAACAAAGATACAATTGTAGGTAGGTGAGCTTTTAACCTGATCTGATGAGGAACTCTGGAATATAAGTTAAACCTCAGAGTACACATTGCTCTGTGGCAAAGGAACTAGGCTTTTAAACTCCCATATCAGTCACTCATTGGGATTGTGGGGTGGTGGGAGAGTGAAGTATGAGGCCTCCAAGATATTTATGATTCTCTGTTTATTTAGGCAAGGAAACTCCAATGTCCAAGAGCAGCCCTTTTAAAGATCAATCAAAGGTACAAGCATTTAGTACTATAATATGCACAAATGAGGAGATGAGCACAGAGAATTAGGAAAGGGGATCTGAAAGGATCATGACTCTACACACCAGTGCCTGCAACTTGGTACTGTGGGGAAAACATTGCAATTTAGGGACAGAATTACATGTTCAAGTTTTGGCCTTGCTCCTCAGGCATAACCTTGGGCAAGTTACTTGGGAAATCTTACACAGATTTGTGAATAATTTTTTTTTTTTAGTTTTATTCCCAAACTTTAGCAAAATGCCCAAAACACTGTTGGCATTCAGGAAAAGAGTTGAAAAAATGAAATCACTAACGCTATTTTTATGTAGCTGTAGTATGATTCATCTTGTTGAGTTTTATCATTATTGTTGTGTGTTACTTTTTTATTTTTACATTTCTTCCTCTTATTGCACACAACTTTACTTCCACAGCTTTAATTTATATTTTACTGAAACACTGACTATCTCTACCCCAGGACTGACTGGGGTCGATTTTCACATCATAAATTTGTTCTCTGTCTGTCTATCTATCTATCTATCTATCTATCTATCTATTTGTAGATGGATAGATATAATCACATTTATTTATTTATTTATTTATTTATTTAGAAGGAACTTAACAGTAAGCCTGCCAGCCAGATCCTGGGAAGCAGATTTGAACTCTGGACCTTTGATTAAGTTCCCCATAAGTGTATTGAGACCAAACCATTAAAAGTAGATTTGATCAGCTAATTACTGCTAAGACAGTCAATGTTGACCTACCAAGTCAGACTTAAATGTAAAAGCCATGGAAAATAGAGATTAGGAACTTATTGTTCACTGCCTGAAAATGTAAGGAATATTTTAGTTTATATTCACTCTGGGGGGGGGCATGGGAAAAGTTTATTATAAAATACCCCATATTACATTGCTTTAAAATCTGTTTTTATTTTGTTATTTCTTATACCTCATGGGTCATTTATTTCTCTTCAGATATTGAAGGCTTCAAGACAGTGCTTCTCAAACTTATTCAGTGACCCTAGGAGAGAAGTTCATAAACTTCTACGTCCAGAAATGCACAAAAAGGAGAAAAATTTGCTTTTTAAAAAAATTACTTTATTGTTGTTCAATTACAGTTGTCTGCATCCTCTCCCCTCCCCTTCCCC
>PVJI01013544.1:0-47502 GCA_004026765.1 Micronycteris hirsuta
CCTGCAAAGCCTGCACCCAGGACAGGGCTTGGCACCTGGCTGCTGCTCAGAAGGAGGGGCAGATTCAGACACCTCACCTCTGTGCCCAGAGCGGTCAGGAAACCCTTCTTGCCTGCCTGCTGTGCGTGGGGAATCAAAGAAGTTTTGCGTCTCAGGATTCTTAGGGATTGTTGGTCTGACCTTGTCATTCCAGAGGCCCAGAGGCAAAGGCCCTGCCAGTGACGGGGAGAGGTGGGGACTTGACCCCAGGTCTCTGGCCCCCAGTCTGGTCTCTCCAGACTTCCCTGGGGCCATGGCAAGCTTCTTCCCAGGGGTCACTTGCAGGGGACCCCGGCCTCCCAGCCCCAGAGCTGCTTTGAATGAAGGGAGGGGGCACCAGACTCGACTCCTGGGACTGTCCGGGGTGGGGGCAGCCACGGCAACAATGCTGAAGCACGAACGCCAACTGCCCCAGCAGGCAGTACTGCCCTGCTGTGAACCCGCAGCACCCACCCGAGGGAGGCGACATCAGGGCCCAGAGAGGTGAAGTGACACACCCAAGGTCGCTCAGTGAGGAAGTGGCCTCGTGGCGACCCCAGGTCAGAGGCTGTTTGACTCCAGGGCCTAGATGGCCACGTGCAGGCACACAGCTCACGCTCTGCTCCGAGTTGCTGGAGCAGGAAGGTGCAGACGGAGGGCCTCCGGGAAGGACCCGTCCTCCTCGGGGTGTTTCCTGAGGTTCACAGACCCTGGCAAGCAGCGGAGGGCGTCCCTGGAAAGCTGCAGGGAAGGAAGGTCGCAGGCCCGTTGTGTCCTGGGCTGTGGGACAGGGTCGTTGCCTCGGCCTCCTGGGTGGTGAAGGTTGAGAGGAAATGGCCTTGAAGGGGTCTTGAGGATGCCCTGGCCCAAAGTGGGGCTCACAGGGGCCCTCCACTCAGCTCCTGAACCCCAACACGCCTGGGCAGGGGAGCTACTGTGGGGACCTGTGGCAGAAAAGGCTCACGGGTGCCGAGGAGGCAGACGGAGGTCCAGGGAAGAGGCCTGAGTCCCAGGGAGCCCACGGGCAAGACCTGGCTCCGACCAGCCAGGTGAGTCAAGTCACCTGCCGGGGTGAGGCTGGGAGCAAAATGCCCACTTCAAAGAGCTGCCATACAAATGAAACAGAGGCCTGTGTGAACTGCTGTGACATTATTCATGAAACTGATCTTGGTCTTTGCTTGAAAACTTCTTTTCCTTTATTTTTCAATCACTGTTTACATTCAACACTACTTTGTATTAGTTGTAGGTGTTCAGCACAGTGGTTAGGCAATCACGGACTCTACACAGTGATCCCGCCAGCAGTTCCGGTGCCCACCTGGGGCCACAGACAGTTGTTACTCATTATTGGCTATATTCCCTGTCTGTAACTACCAGTCTGTACTTCCCGATTCACCTTTCTCGCCCAGTCCTCCAATCCCCTCCCCTCTGGCAAGCACCAGTCTGTTCTCTGTATCTGAGTCGGCTCCTACTTTGTTTGCTCATCTATATTGTTCTTTACATTCTGCATTTAAGTGAAATCATATGGTGTTTGTCTTTGACTTACCTTACTCAGCATAACGCCCTCTGGGTCCATCCGTGCTGCCGCAGATGGTACACTTTCATTCTTTTGTATGGCCAAGTGATACTCCACTGTAGAAATGTACCACGGCTTTTCTATCCTTTCGCTTATGATGGGCACTGGGGCTGCTTCCATATCTTGGCCATTGTAAATAATGCTGCAGTGAACATAGGGATGCATATATGCTTCTGAATTAATGTTTCTTTGGCCATATACCCAGGAGGGGAACCGCTGGGTTCCGTTTTTAATTCTTTGAGGAACCTCCACCCTGTCGAAAACTTTTGTCGATACCGGCAGGACCACGGCGAGCTGGGTCCCGCGCACTCTTGACACAAACGTCATCTCGCAGACGACGCAGCACCGTGATGTCATCATAGTCCCTACGCTTCCCCAGCCAGTGCTTACCGGGACGCCTTTGTCAGCTGGAGACCGGACCACTTGGGCCCTTGGACTAGTCCTTCCAGCGCTTGGGCTCAGCACACGGCTGTCGCAGCGCGACCTGGAGAGAGCGAGTGGAAGGCCACGCCGTCCACCTGTGGAGCGAGCCTCCAGCCGAACCCCGGCGCAGGGGCCAGCACCGCCTGCACTTCGCTCCTGTGTCCGAGCCAGGCCCCAGGTGCAGCTTGATTTTATCTGCTCTTCTCAAACCTGGAATACCTTATCATTTTAGAACTATAACAAAACAAAAAAACAAAACAAAAACAAATACGTAAGATGAAGAAGCAGCTAGGCTTGCACTTGCCATGGGTCTCGGGTGGGTCTTTTCCTGCCCCCCTCCCACTGCCCTCAGCAAGAGCGAGAGCAGCAAGTCCCGGCCTTGGGTGCTGGGGAGCCTGACCCCAGGCCGAATTTCACAGCCTTCAGCATGGGCCCGGAGTGCAAGCACAGTGGACGGAGCTCTGTGCGTGTCGGGATTTCAGGAAAACAAACAAGCTTCGAGCACAGCTGGGCTGCAGCATTTTTTTTTTCTGCCTTCGGCGTGGCAGCCTGCTCCTCTGGAAAGGCAGCTCCTAATTAGAATGGATCGAAGCATCTTTGCTCCGGCTTTGTTCTCGGTCTCCATAGAATCGTTGCTTTAAGACTTAATCTGGTGCAGTCGCTGGTGGGCCGGGAGCCTCGGCTCTCTGAGCTCCCGCGGGCTTGCGGCGGCCGGCACCTGGGGGGGCCGCCCAGAGCTCCGGGTGCCCCTCTGCACCCTCCCGCTGCAGGCCTCTCTTCCTTTTCTCTTTTTTCCCCCACCTGCTTTCTCTCCCTTTAATTTTCGTTCATTAACAATCCGAGGCTGCCCAGGGTGCCAGTCCCTGCTGGTGGGAGTATAAATTGGTACAATTTCTCTGGAGGGCAATTTGTCAAATGGTATTAAAAGCCTTAAACAAGTGCATAGGTTTTGACCTGGAAAGCTCCCTTCTAGGAATTGGTCCTGTAGAAATAATTGGACAGGGGTCCCACACATGTGCAGAAAGATGTGGCCCTCAGTGCTTCCCGTGAGTGACAGCTTGGAAACCTGGTGTCCAGCTACGGGGGGTCGGGGGGGTCATTAAAAATGATCATGTGATAAACCAACTGGAAAAGAACCTTTTGGAGCTAATTGGGGACATTTGCATCTTGGCTGGGTGTTGGATGCGCCTGAGGAACTACTGTGAATTTTGTCAGGTGTGACAACGGCCTTGCGGGTGGTGCAGACACTTGACCGAGGGCTGGGGTCTGGTTCAAACTGTCGTGACAGTAACAGTGGTGGCAGCGGAGGGTGAGGCAGGGTGGCAGGATCTCGCCAGTTCGGAATCTGGCTGACGGGTAAATGAGGGTCCACGGTACCGTTCTATTTAGGGTATGTTTAAAATTCCTCATGGTTTACAAAGAAATAAGATAATCATGTAAAACTGTGTTTCTTGACTTGAAATGATGTCCGCAAGATCGGAAGTGAAAGTGGCACATACGGTGCTGTCGTATTTTTAGTTTAAAGAGGATGTGCCGAGTTTTATGTGCAGAGGAAAAAGGACAGACATGCATATACTAGGAGGCAGTTAGTGGCTATTCTGGGTGGTAGGGTTTGAATAATTTCCATTTTCTTTATGCTTTTTGATAGTTTCCGATTTTATTTTATTTTTTGCACTAAGCGTACATCACTTTTAGGCCCTTAAAAATCCATAGTGACTAAGGAAAATTTGGACATCACCTACTGTGCATTAGGCCATGCCCGGTGAAAGGTTTTACATCTCTGAATCCACACAAAGAATCGGTACCGTTGATGCTGTTGTGCCCACTGGATAAACGGGAAGCTGACCATCAGAGAGGGCAAGTGACTTGCTTGCAGATGCACAGCTGCTCTGCTAATTCCACTCTTCTGATGTAAAGCCAGTGCTCTTGTAACAGGGTGCAGCCAAGAGGGGGGGCCCAAATAGGGATTTGTAACGGGGTCCAGAACTCAGGGTGTTCAGGAAATATGAGAGAAAAAAATATATAGGATGTCCTCACCCCCACCAGTCTGAGCTGGGGGATGGGACACATGGAGCAGGGCCATTCAGAGCTGTTTTGTATGGCAGCAGCTTTGCAGCCAACCTCTGACATGGTCATTTAACATACCTATAACCTTTAACTGGTTCATAGATATGTTAAATATCTGTGGCCATGCTTTGAGCCAGGGGAATGGAAGTGACTTCCACCAAGATGTAACTGGGAAGCAACTCCCCCTGGACACAGCGCCTGCATGAGAGCTTGGAGATGACTGACTCCATGCCATGGGGCCACACCTGCCCAGACTTACTATGGCAGCCCAGTAAAGCTGGAATAGGGAGTGCTGGCAGGTGTAACTGATTGTCGGAAGTGGGGCTGCAGAGGAAGACTGGCGCAGGGATTTAAACCCAGGCACAGCAGCCATGCCAAGAGGGGAGACCACGCAGCTTAGGAAGCAGGAGAGACTTTGCCTGGGAGAAAAGGGGTGAAAGGATTCTTGCTGGTGGACCATGAGGAGGTGCCACACGGCTTTGGGTTAATTGGAGATCATGGCAGCGACACAGCTGATGGTGCCGGGAGCCTGAATCACGGACTTCTACTTCTTTTTCCTGAGATACGGTACCCAGACTGGGCAAAGGGGAGAAGGATGGACTGTGTGTGTTTGTGGGTATTCTAAAGCACTTTAGTATTTTAATGAAGACATTAAGTCATTACAACTTTTAAATAAATCCTTTCCTTTTCACTGATCTCTGGCATTGAGAGACGTCTTTCCTCTGGCGGCGGGCAAAGCGAACCTAGTACGGGGGGACCCCCGGAGAAAAATGGGGGGTCCTTTTGGTAATAGTATACCATTTACACACCACTGGGGTCTATTCTGTAACACTCTTGCCACTAAACCCCAGCTGCTTCCAGGGGACTTACGAGGAGTATCAGACGAGGCCCCTGCTCTCTGGGAACCGATGACAATGCTGTCTTTGCTCCCCTGGTCTGCTGCCCCCACATTCAGTCTGGGGCCGCCACCTCCCTACTCCCCAGGAACCAGTTATTAATACATAACAGCTTTTGCAAAAAAAAAAAAAAAAATTGCACTTTTTCCTCACATCACTGGTACAACTTGGACACTGCCCAGTCGATATTTCCTCCTAATGAGCCCTCCCGGTCTTCTTGCCTTTTTATCATGGGAACGCGCTCTGTTTGCTGGCAGAGAGGAAGCGTGAGCGGGCCTCGTGTCCCTGGATGTCACAGAACCCACAGAGGGCTGCAGGCCGGGTTCTTAATCCTCGCCCCATCACCAACAATGTGCAACCTAATGCAGTCACTCGCCTTCTGGTTCCTCTGTCTCTGAAGCGAGTAAAGGATAACACCTTAACAAAAATCAATGGCTTTGTGCCGAAAAGGGGGAAGGCAACTCTAAATTGGGCTGAAAAGATGCTCCCCCAGTTTCTGCTGATGCCAGAGATGGATAAAGCCTCATTTCTGCCTCACCCCTCAGCTCTGGCTTCCTTATCAGGGCTCCTTCCCTGCAGGCACTTCCTCCAGTTCCCCCAGGTTAATCTTTCTACAGCAGAAACCCAGGTGAGTCACCTCCGCTAAAACCCTTTATTGGCTCCTCCCTCCCTCCTGGCAAAAGCCCAACTCCTCTGCGCTGTATGATAAACGCTCCCTGCTTTTGCTTTGGCCTTCTCTCCAACCTCTCTCCTGCTGGGCACCCCGACTCCTCACCCTGCAGCACATGCACAGGTCCCCAGGAGGGCTCCCCCTGCATGCCGCAGGGCCTTTGCACATGTACTTTCCTTGCCTGGAAGGCCCTTCCCCCATTAGCATCCACCAGACTTGAGTTCCTCAAGGGCACAGCCGCAGTCATCCCGATACCAGCAGGGCGCCTGCCCGGAGATGGACCTGGGAGTGGCCACGCGCGTGAGCCAGACCAAAGGCCTCTCTCTACATCTCCGGGGTGCAGTTGGTGCAATTCAGTTTCCATCCTGGTCTCAGTGGAATCTGTGCTTCCTAACACCCCAGTTTGGGACAGGGAATTTTTAGTTTTCAATATTCCATTTTTAAAAACACAACATTTTAGCACCGAGGCAGATGTATTTTATCACAGACACTGACTGTCCCTGAGTCCCCTTGCAGAGGGCGGTCGGACCAACGCGCTATCCGGGCCACGGAAATCTGCAGGGCTGGCTCTCATGGCGGGGGCTGTCATGGTGAGCCTCTGGGCCTGGGGACGACCTCCAGGGGCAGCACCCACACTGTCCACATCTGAACAGGGACCCCCAACAAAGGACAGCGCCTCAGTGCCACGGAGGCGTCATGTTTCAACTGGGGAGCCAGTTCACGTTTCTGAACACCCACTCCGAACAGACCACCCTCTGCGCGCCCCCCCCCCCGCCCCGCCTCGCCCAGACTTCCCTGTCCTTCTGGTGGTTGGGCCCACAGTGTCAGCAGGCAGCCAAGGACACTGCAGAAGGGTCACCTGCAGAGCCACGGGACGACCCCTCCTCCCAGGGGGAAGGAAGCCACGGAGGGCAGTGAGCAGCAGCTTCCCCCTCGGTCCCGAAGGAGGCGGCAGGAGCAGCTCTCGGCTCCCACGCCAACCCCCTTCCCACAGCAGCTAGGGGACCCTGGCCGGGGTGCTTTCCGCGTTCCGCTGGGGTACAGACGTCGAGTGTCGGCTCAGCTTTCTCTATGGGCGGTAGGTGATTCTAGGGCAGGGCCTGAGTCCCATCCAGACCCATCACCCCAAAGGCCACACACACAGTCGTGCTGAACCTCGAGTCCCAGTGCTGGGCGCTGGCGAAGGTAGAAGATGGGCCACCACTGTCACAGACCGCCTCTGAGGGGCCCACGGCCCAGCCCTGCCAGGGGGTGCCAGCCACTCTGCTCTCTCTCCAATCTTAAATGTCACCTTTTCAAGGGAAGTCTTTCTCGAGCTCTTTAGGGAAGTGCAGTGATTTTTTTTCTTTGGAAGTAAAGTAATGAAGAACCACCGACATTTTCAAAATCACACCAGGCGCTATAAGGACATAAAAGCTATGGTATCTTTCCTCCACTGGCCTCCTGCAGCCTTTGCAAGAGAATCCAGATTCCTTCCAGCACGGCCCTGCCTGCCTCAGCACCCCCGCTTCTCCCGGCGCACCCCAACAGCGTCCTCACTGGTCTGAAGCTCCTGGACTTGCCAAGCTTGTTCACGCCTCAGGGCATTTGCACTCACTGTCCTTGCTGCTGGGTGGCTTGTGCCCCAGGTGGCCGCGTGGCTGTCAGACCTTAATTTCAATGTCACTTCTCCTTGGGTCCTTGGAGTTCTTCCTGCCCACTGAACTTAGTGACCCCACAAATCACCGCCCGCCCCAGGTCCATGCTGTTGTCTGAACAGCCCCAGCACGTCTGCGCTCACCTCCCTCCTTTATTCACGGCAGAACCAGTTTGCTGGGGAATCTCAACTCAGTGGGCTCCAAGCCTAAACCATCTCTTTTTTGAAATGCTGCATTCCATCACACTCTGCCGAGTGCCCCTCCCCGCTGGGCCCTCACGGCAGGCTGATCGGAACCCTTTCGGGCACTCCTAGTTGTTGACACTCAGGCCAGGCCAGTTCCAGGTTCTCCAGAAGTGAGGAGGGGGCAAGAGCTTTCTCTCGCTCTCTCTCTCTCTCTCTCTGGGATGCCTCCCCAGGGCGGGGCGCTTCTTTTTCCCTTGCAGGCCTGCTCCTGGTCTGGTTCCTTGTGATCCCAGGAGACAGGGGTGCCTAGTGGAGCCTCCTGTGTGGCTGGCATTCTTTGGGAGTGGGTGGCTGTAGCCCCTGACCTTCCCAGGGAGCAAGCAGCCCTCTCTGCCCAGACCTGGAGAGCTCCCTGACTCCCCTCTCTGGCGGGTGAACCGCTTATGCTGGTGGTGCAGGCTTCTCCCCAGAGTCCCCCAATTCCCAGAGCTGCGTGCCAAGCTCCCCCAAGGACACCCTCATCGCCGTGCCTGCAGCTCAGCGAGCATCCAGCTGGGGCACAATGGGCTGGCCGCCTCCGCTGGGCAGCAGCCTCTGTCTCAGGAGGGGTCTCGTGGGGCCTCCTTTGCTTGGTTCTGGGGGTGGGGCAGGTCAGGGAGTGGTACTCACTCACCAGCACCGTGACCTGACCACTCGATTTTCTGATATAAACAAGGAAGAGCGGGGACTAGGAGCAGTCGGGTGGCTGCGGGCGGCAGGGACAATGCCATGGGGAAGGCGCCTGGCCCCGGCCTCTCATGATCTCTTTAGGAAGTGGGTTACTTAGCATCTCTTTGTCCACAGCCGTGGTTCCCAGTGACCAGTTCTGGGGCAACTGGGGATGTCCCCTCCAAGTCTCCTTGGTTGTTTTTGCAGGTCTTCCCTTCAGGAGCACGTGACAGGAGACCGGCAGCTCGGCATTGCTAGGGCTCAGAACAACGCCGGGCGCACTGTCGGCCTTGGTGCCGTCTCTTCTGAAAGGATGACTCAGTGGGGAGACTGCTGGGGCCACAGTGAGTTCACGTAAAAGGAACCAGAAGAGGAGGGGGGAGGGGCTGAGTCCTTCACGTGTCTTCACTTATCACGGTGACCTTGAGAGGCAACCTAACCCTCGCCCTCTGCCGAAGAAAAGAGCTTCACCTTCTCCGGGCCAGCTCCAGCTGTGGGGGGAGGGGAGGGGGTGGGTATGGGCCGGGCAGCTGTGCACTGGGCTCGGCCATCCCTTGGCTCAGTCCCTCAGTTCTCTGACACGGGTTCTTCATTTGTAAAGGGGAGAAGACAGTTGTAAAGATTAAATGAGCTAGTACATGCAAGGTGCTTAGCTCACGTAGGGACACAGCCGGTCACACGCAGAGCTGTTCCCATTACCGTCACTGTCATTGAGACACACCCAGGTCTGCCGACCCCCACGCCTGGCACTGTCTGCGCAGTGTCCTCACTCCCACAAGGCTGAGGGGAACGCAGCCCTCTGGGCTCTAGAACCAAAAGGAGCCCAGACCCTTGGGGGGAGGGTGACGGGCGGGGCGGCCTTCGATGCCAACCCGTGGCCTGCATGCAGCCTGATGCAGAAGGCGGTGAGGGGCCTCTGTGGGTCTTTAATCAGAGCAGTAGACACGGTGTTTTAGGAAGATTAATCTGGCAGCAGAAACGGAACGGAAAACGGTCCAGCTTGGTACAGAGAATTATGACTGCTGCCTGGCTCCAAGAGGCGGGTCACTGAGGGAAAGTGGCCTGGTTCTGGGCTCCCTGGCGCTCAGAGTTCCCGGCAGCTGGGAGGGGCTGGCGCCTCATTAAGAGGCATCAAGTGAGGCCGGCAGAGGGTGCTGTTCTGTGGGTGACAGCGGCCCCTGCAAGGGAGCTCTGGCACCTGGACAGGGAAGAGGCAGCAGAGCCTGGTGTGTGAGAATCAGGACGGGCTGTGAGCCCTGAGCCCTGCGGCAAGTTCCAAGCCGAGCATCTCAACTGCGGCAAATTGTAAGCAATTCCACCCCACTGTGGGGCGTGTGCTCCGTGGAAGCCCTTCGGCGGGGTGGGAGCACCAGCCCCCGGGAGGAGGCCCGTCACGGTCCCCAGCCTGACTCCAGGGCTGCTCAAGGACCAGCAGGCAAAGCGCGAAGTGGAACCAGGGCTGCCCTGGCCAAGAACGGAAGGAGCTGCTGCTTCTACATTTCTCCTTTTATTTAAAGCTGTCATGGCAGGTGGGAAGGGTCAAGGCAGCCCCACCTTCTCTCTGCTTCGAAGGAGACTGGGGGGTGGGGGGCACTGCCGGGCGGCCAGCAGCACACAGCCCCTCACACGAGGGCGCGGAAGATCTCCACCTTCTCCCGGTACAGCTGGTGGAACTGCCGGGCCAGATGCTGGAAGGGGGCTTCACAGTTCTCCATCTCCTTCTGTGGACACAGGGCGGAGCGGCTGGCCTGTTACAGGGTCATCAGCGGGCCAGCACGCACCCACTCCTACCCCACGTCGGGGGCCGCGCTCACTTCCCTTGCTCCCCCGTCACGCCGCGTGGGGAGGTGCTGTCATTGTGCCGTGCTATCAGAAGGAAACTGACGTGGCCACACGTGTCAATCGTGGAGCCCAGTTTGAATCGAGACCTGTCCCTACAGAGCCTGTCCTTTCAGCCGCTCTTACTCTGTGTGAGGTGGGCTGTGACAAGGCTTCTTTCTGGCTTAGCTTTGACGGAGGCCCCAAAGGCCACAGCAAAATAACAGACGGCAAGGACCCTCACACTAGAGGGAAGGCCAGGCAGCACGGGCCACCCTTGCCTCGCGGGAAGGGTTGTGCTGTGGCACTCCCCTCGAGGAGGAGTACCCCCTCACCTCCAGCTCAGCGGGAGGTTCCACGAGACAGCCCGAGGTTGGGGGCTTAGGGAGGAACCGAGGGGTGACCGAGGCTGGCTCTTCTGGTGTCCGAGCCTGGTTCCTGGGACGGTAGCATTGTTCCTCTGCCCACCTGAGGCTGCAGCCGCCCTGCCCCGGACCTGCCAGGCTGCAGCTGTCTTAATAGGACTCTGCAGGGACAGCCTGTAGGGGGTGCTGGGTCCCAGCAGGGACAGAGGGCAAGGAACCACGGGGGAGCGAGGCGGTACCCCGGCCTGAGGAGGGTCTGCTGCCCCAAGGAGACTGCCAGTGGGAGTGCCCCGCTGATGGGGGCAGCGGGGGCATCTCTGAAGTGCTCAGAGCATCAGCCCGAGACACCTGGCAAGTCCCGCGGGGCCACAGCAGGTCCAGCAGAGACTTAGTCCTTGTGCCTCTCCCCCTTCTCTGCAGGCTGCGAGCTGAGCTGGGGGAGGCGCAGGTGCGGGGGCGCACAAGTGGCCAGCCTGGCCCTGCTTCCCAGGACGGGCTGCGGGGGAGGCGCCGACTTGAAATCAAGTTAGGGATTTTGACGGTCACCCAGCCCTGGGCATCTTAATAACCAAATAACATTTTTTGACTAAAGGTGCCCAAAGGACTTTCACTCTTTGGGTGCACACGCATATTAACATTTTAAAATTCAATTTATTTAACTAAAAACAACAACAAAAAAACCCCCAACCAGTTCACCCATTTCTCCCACCCCTACTTGGGCAACCACCAATCTGTTCTCTGTGTCTATGAGCTTTTTTTTTTTAAGATTTCACATATTAGAGAGATCATATGGTATTTATCCCTCTCTGTCTGGCTCACTTCACTTAGCCCAATGCCCTAAGGTTCCCTCCATGTTGTTGCAAATGTCAGGGTTTCTTTCTTTTTATGGATGGATGACATTCTGTCACAGCAATCCCAATCTCCTTACCCGCCCGCCCATCGATGGCACTTGGGCCGTTTCCGCCGCGGCCACCATGCACAGTGCCACTGGGGACACGGGGCGAAGGCATCTTTTCAGTGCGCTTCCATTCTCTTCGAGGAAAGACCCAGGAATGGATTTGCTGGGTCATGGAGTAGTTCTATTTTTAATTTTTGAGGAACCTCCATATTTTTCCATTGTGGCTTTACTGTGTACACATATTTTAATTTTTTTAAAAGAAATAAGCCCGGCTGGTGTAGCTCAGTGGATTGAGCGCGGGCTGGGAACCAGAGGGTCCCGGTTCGATTCCCAGTCAGGGCACATGCCTGGGTTGCGGGCCAGGTCCCCAGTGGGGGCCATGTGAGAGGCAACCATACATTGCTCTTTCTCCCTCCCTTCTCCTCTCTCTGAAAATAAATAAATAAAATCTTTAAAAAAAAGAAATAAGCTAGCAGAAAAAAGAACTCCCTACTTCCAAGGCAGCAGCTCAGCTGTGAACTCACGAGGACCCGTTTCAGACAGAAGTGCAGCCTCGATGAGAGGCGGTAAACTCTCCCCCACGTACGGAAGAATTTCCGAACCAAAGAACCGCACAGTCCGCAAGCCCAGGGTTTTACAGACGGCAGCCTGGGCCGCGGGGTGGTGGCCCAGCGGGTTTGTGCAGCACCCGGCCGAGAATTCAGATTCTGCAGTTTGAGAAGAGCGGCCTCTGGACTCTGCCAGCTGGTGACAGAAACGCACCAAGCAAACCAGTTCCGGTGGAGCAAGTCAGCGGGACTTTCTAGCGAGGGGGACAGGGATGGCGGTAAGCGCTGAGGGTGATCAGGAACGACGGGACGGTGAGGAGCCCAAGGAGCATTGGCACCGCGCCCGTGACTGCCGACGACAGCGCAGCTGTCACTCTCCAGGCGGTCATCAGAGAAGTAACTATGTCACGCCTGCCAGGCACCCAGGCAATGCCAATGTCAAATAGTAAAACTGGACCCGTTTTATACCACTCACAAAATTAAAAGGGAGTAAAGACTTGAACTTAAGACCCGAAGCCACAGAACTCCCAGAAGAAAAACATCGGGGAAAAAGCTGCTTGACGTTGATCCTGACAATGACTTCATGGCCCTGACACCAGAAGCACAGGCAACAGCAAAACAAGCAGGACCACGTCGAACTAAAAGGCTTCTGCACAGCGAGAGACGACCAAGGAAGTGAAAAGTAACCTACGGACGGGAGAGAACATCTGCCAACCACACGTCTGGTAAGAGGTCAGTGTCCAAAATGCACAGCCCAGGCATCTCAACAGCAAAAACGTGATCTGGTAAAAAGTGGGCAAAAGAGCTGAGCAGACATTTTTTCAAAGAAGGTACACAAAAAGGTGCTCAGCATCACTAACCATCAGGGAAACGCAAAGCAAACCCACAGTGAGACGTCACCTCACGCCGGTTAAAACGGCTCATCAAAAGGCAAGATGTAACCAGTGCTGGCGAGGACGTGGAGAAAAGGGAACGCGGGCGCACTGCTGGCGGTGGCAAGCTGGTGCGGCCACCCTGGAAAACAGCAGCGTGCCGGGTGAAGCCAGAGAGGACAAATACCGTGTGATCTCCCTTGTGTGTGGAATGGGAAAAAAAGACCTCATAGAAACAGAGAGCAGATCGGTGGTTACCAGGAGCAGTGGGTGGGGGGTGGGTGAAATGGGTGCAGGTGGCCAAGAGTACAAACTTCCAGTTTTAAGATGAGTAATTTCTGGCGATGGAATGAAAAGTAAAATAAACCCAGTCGGGGAGCCACGCAGGCACCGCCGTTAGGTGCACCGGCTGGGTGCGCCGTGTTCAGCGCAGGGAGAGGAGGCGGCGAGCCTGGTGTCCAGGCCTGGCCATGTGTCAGACCGCACCTCGTTATGTTGCCTTGCTAATTACAGCTTTCTTCAGCGAGCTGCCTCGGGGGACTAGTTAACTCTCACCGTTAATACCAAGCCCTTCACTGCAGCCTCCTCGGCACAGTTCATGCGCCCAAATCCACAGTGCGCCCCGCACACTGAACGGAGTTTAGCACCTGCAGCCCAGGAGCCTCTGCTGACCGATGAGTTGGGGTAGGTGTTAATTTTGGGGTTCCATCAAGAGTTCCGGGGTGTATGGGACAATGGGGTGAGGAGGCAGCAGTGCAAATGTGAAGGCTGGAGGGGGACACTAAAATAGCGTTTGCTGTGGGTAGTGCGGCTTACTGCTTCGCTCCGAGGCGTGCTGCGTGAAAATGCTCTACGCAGCAAAAGCTCGCTAATTCGAACGTCGTGAATTTAGCATTTGTGATGGTTGGGCCAGAGGCAAGAGTGGCTTTTGTCTTTGAACAATCTGTGGGTTCAAGGATTTAGTAAATAATAATAGTATAAATAAGATTGCTAGGGGAAAATATACTTTTAAGTAGTTCACATATATTGAGTGCTTACTATGTACCAGACTTTGAGCTAAGTGTTTTCATATTCACCATCTGACCTAATTTTCCTATCTGCCACTGAGTGAGGGACGTGGCTACTAACCCCACTTCACAGGTGAGGAGCTGAGGCCCCCAGCTAGTCCTGCCCCTCACCCTTGCTGCGCTCGGAGCACCTGCCCTTCCTCACCACGCTTTCCTTAAGGAAGCACGCCTGTGTGGGGGGGTTTTGAAAGTCCACAACCATGCAGCAACTAAACAGCAGCATCTGTCTGTCAAGTTTTACAGATGCAACCACAGAAGTGCCGTTGCTTAATTTAACCTTCCGTGGCTGAAGTGGATTTGGAGTTAACTGCCTGCTAGTTAGCCCGCTGGCGCCTTGGGAGGGGCAGACCCAGGTCCGGAGGCCACACGGCCAGGAGTGAGGTCCCATTACAACCACGGACGGGCCAGGCCTGCAAGTCTCCCCAGCAGCCCCGGCTGGGGGGCACCACAGCCAGTGCCTGGGCCCCTGTGGCTCCGGCGCTAGGCTCCTCCCACGGGGCCAGTCTTCACTTCACTGCCTTCTGTGGGAAACTGTTACATGAGCCATGTCAGACGGGTACAGCCTGGGTCACATGCCTGGACCCTGGTGGCAGGGAGGCTGGGACATCAAAACCCCCAACACAGGAAGGGACGGCTAAAATCGTCACGTGTGTACTGAGGGTGCCGGCCACCATCACCCGGGTTGGCCCCTCGGTGAGGGCTCCTGCTGACTCTGCTGGAGGACAGATTGCGGCCCCGAGTCACCCTGCAGCTGTGGTGAGGTGGGACAAGGAGCACTGAGGGGAATCAGATCCGACTCCTGGCTCAACCCTCCACTAGTCGTGTGACCTTGGGCCAGTCACTTCACATCCTCAACGTGGAAATGGGATGTGGGGGACCAGCTCCTGCTCACGGGACTGAACGTGAGTGTCTATGACGTAATGTTCCAGCAACACCTAACCCACACGCCAAGGCCGAGTGTCGCTGTAACTGAGCACAGCCCACTTGTATGTCTCCCTAGAGGAGACACCGCCCTTCCCGGGGCCGGCCGGCTGAGCTGCTTTACTGAGATGTGTGTGTGGCTCTTGCTGTCACGAGAAGAGATCTTGGGCTAACAGTGCAAACATCAGCTCCAAGTCAACTCTGCGAACGGCAGAGGAACGGCTGGACCGAAGCACAGGGGGGTCACGTGAGGAACCGCTGCCCGCAGAGGCCCGCTCCAGCCTGGGCCACGGGGCCAGCGGGGACACTTACCACCGACGTCTCAAAACACTCCAGGCCTGGGCCCAGCGCCCAGGCGCGGGCCCGCGCCGACTGCACCGCCCGTCTGCTGGCCAGGTCCGTCTTGTTACCCACGAGCACTCCTGCCCGGAAGAAACAACCAAAGCACCGCGCTGAGCTGGCAGTCGGGGAGGCGGTGGGCACAGGACGGGCGCACAGGCTGATTCTGAGGGGCGTAACAGGTCGTGTGACAATGTGCCTGGTTTGAGGCGGGGAGAAAGACGGGGACACTACATGTTGACCCCCCGAGGGCCACAGCAGAGCAGGCTTTGCTTTTCACACAAGCTTCTGCTTGGCCCTTTTTCTGGACTTCCCATGTGTCTGCTCTGTCGCCTTAAGGCTGCAAGTGTCCTGAAGGGGAGGGCCAAACTGATGTGAGCATTTGCGGTAAACTCCTAGCTCATGGAACAGACTTTAAAAATGGTCATTAATACTAATCTAGGGACCAGGCTCGGAGTCAGGGATGTGGAAGCAATTCCGTTCTGTCCCCAGCTGCATGAGCTGCGGCTGATTTCTGAGCCTGTGTCTGGAGACCGTTCTTCCTGGTCTGTAATGAGAATTTGTTGATCTCACAGAAGGATGAAAAATAAACTGATTTAAAGCATTCAGAAGTGACAACAGCACTCGCCTGTTTGCTTGGGCCCCCCACAGAGGAGACAGAGAGGCACTGGTCTGGGTTAGCTTCCCAGAAACAACAGCTCCTGTCCCATCACAGCCCCTCCCCTTGTTGCCTGAGGCCCCCCACACCCTGCAAGGTGGGCCTCCTCGTGTCCACCTGACAGACTCAGAGGTGTGTGATAACTCGCTGAGGTTTCTGTGTACAGGCCAGACCATCACCCTAAGTCCAGCGCACCCCTTTCTGCACCCACGGCCAGCTGTGCAATGACCTTGTGCTCTGCAACGTGAACAACAGAGGTGCTGCTGGCAAGCCTGGGCGCCTGCAGCTCCTACCTGGGAGGAAGGCGCCTGGAACCTGCGACTGCACCTTCTCCAGCCACTTGCTGCAGCTGCTGAAGGACTGCTCGTTGGTCACGTCGTAGACGAGACACAGGACATTGGGACTCTCCCACTGTGCAAGAGGGACAGGACGCACGCATCAGGAACAGTGACAGTGACCTCTAGGACGGGAGAGAACTGGGCCAGGCTCCTGGGAAGGGACACGTGGACGGAGGGAAGTGTAAAGCTGTGCAGGCGACGAGAGTCAGGAGCCTGAGCCCCGCCCCCAGAAGGAAGCAATTCACCCACAGGAGTGAATGGTGGGTGGGCTCACGGCGGGGAGGTACAGCGAGGAGGTGGACAGCAAGAGCTCACGTCATACCAGGCTCTCTGTGGGGTGCTCTGGGCATCTGCGTGAAACCTCCCGGCTTTGCCGGCTGGTCTCAGGGTCCCTATGGTGCAGTGGCTGTGCAAGGGGACTGATTCGCCTGGGTCAGATATGCTTTCAGCAGGGTAGGACTGACTGCAGCTTCTCTCTCTCTGCCATGGCCTCAGCAGTCCGGTGATGGCCTGCTATGATGCGAGTTGGTACACCTTCCTGCTCCGTGGGCCCAGGACAGCATCCTTTCTTTCCTCAGCCAGCCACCTGGACGCTCATTTGCTCGCATCTCCTTAATAAGGGCCGGCTTTTCACAATGCAAAGGGTGCTTCCTGCCTCTCCTGCAGTGCGTCGGCCCTAATCCAAACCAGACCACTGGACAGGGCCCGCTGTCCCCATTAAGAGCCAGGGCTACGCTCTCAGGGGCTGTCACCCTCAGGGGCTGTTCAGAATTCTGGGACATGTGCTGCTCAGCGTAGGGCCAAAAGGCAGCTCTGCTCAGGCCGGCTGCGTGGGGCCTGTGGCCACGCCCTGGTCCCCGCAGACCCCCACCCTGCACAGTGAGAGTCTGGGTCACTTCTGGGGTGTCATGACCACCCAGGGTGTGAGGAGGGACCCTTTTCCCTCCAGCTGTCCGTGGAAGGAGCCCAGGGTTACTCTAAAGGGCTCAGCTCACTGCCCTCAAGGCCACCCTGGCTCCCGGAGGCCTCCAGGACAGGGGAGCATGGACCCCACTGATGATTCCCTCACAACTTCACTCCGCAGACCATGTCAGAACTCACGCCAGAATCACACTGACCCTGCCCCCCATGTGTCTGCAGGAGACGCCTCCTTCCTCCAGCCTCAGCGAGGGGCCCAGACGAGTGCTGGGGTCGAGCTGGAGCAGGGAACCTGGAGTCAGAGTGTGAGCTGAACGTGGCCCTGACCTCCTGCTGGGCAGGGCAGCACACAGCACGAGGCTGTATACTTAGTAGGTGGGCATGAGGTGAACATGAACTTACCACCATCAGATCTGTATCTCTTAGACAACAATAACAAAAAAGGGGGCAGAAAACAGTTTCCATTAAAATGTAGCTGTTCTTGGAAAGGCAGGGGAGGGCTCTGGAGAGCGCAACCCTTCTAATTAGCTCCCTGGCCCAGATTAGCGCAACCGTTACCTGGGAAGGCACGGCAGGCTGGAGCCCGAGAGGGTGGCTGGCTGGCTGGGCGTGGCGAGCCCAGGGCAGCAGGGCCCGTCCCAGAGCCAGACCCATGGACCAAGGAGTGGCCCGGGAAGGCAAGCCTCGCGAAGGGGCTTCTGGGGC
Organism: Micronycteris hirsuta; assembly: GCA_004026765.1. Lineage (NCBI taxonomy): Eukaryota > Metazoa > Chordata > Mammalia > Chiroptera > Phyllostomidae > Micronycteris > Micronycteris hirsuta. Next base: position 17,625 of record PVJI01013544.1, read on the forward strand.
ACCTCACCCCTGGGGAGGGCTGGAAATGTTGGCCCCTGTTCCGGGTGGTCGAGGAGGGGGATGAAAGGGCACCATCGGGAGGGGCTGCTCAAGAGAAGGGAGGCCCCAGAGATGGCGGCTATGAGGACTGAGCCCCCAGCTCTCGCACGTTAGGGACCCGGCCATTCAGAGCCGGGGGCTGGGGTGGGGGGATCACATGCCTGAGCCACCCCCACTAGCCAAGGGGCCACCAGTCCCAAGGCCGGGAGGGGCGCCCCCTCCAGACCTTTGTCACGATAGCCTCCCTCAGCGGCCAGAGTGCAGTGAGGTCTCTGTGGGGGCGTGGGAGGGGCAAACCTCTGGCGGGAGGCGGTGGAGGAGGTTAGGAAATAAACGACCCGCTACTTGCCAACTTATCCAGCATCTCAGAAAACAGGTCCTTGCCGGCGGAGTCAAAAATGAAGAGCTCCTGGAATCAGAAAGGCGTGACCTGAGAATGTCCATCCACATGGGGGCGGGGGGCACGGACCACCAGCGGCCTGGAGGCTGCACCTTCTCCGGGGGCACGAGGTCGACGGTGCGGGGAGGAGCGGCCTCCAGGACGCCAGCCAGGCAGCAGGACGGCTCCGCACCTCCCAGCACTCTCCGCGCGGCGCTCACCTTCCCTCACCTCAAGAGCAAAACTACCAGGAACAAGCTGGCTTCCCACCTGGCAGAACAGAACGCTAAACAGGCTGGCAAGTGCTCTGGTTTCCAAAAGGTCATTCCGCACTTTGTTAACCAAATTGATTTTCAAATCTTAAAACCGTTCTTTCAAAGGAGGTCACCGAGAAGGCCTGGGAAGGAGTGTAAAGTAGGACAGTCTGCCACCATCCCGATGGCCGCGGTGCTGTTCTGACAGAGGACGCGGGGTAACCCTTCCCGCCCAGTCCAAGCCTCAGCTGGCCTGCAGCAGACCCCCTCCCCAGGGCTGTCGCCTAGGGGTCTCCCCTAACTTCCCCCCTAAGCTCCCTCCAGGCACTGGACGTTCCTGGCTGGCTGCCAACCCCGGCCCACGCTGTCTGAACCTTGGCACTGTGACCCGAGGTGCACGCAGGTTCCCCGGGCATCATCTTGTCTCTTCTCCCTGCATCACGGTCCTCTTTAACAATCTGGTGACCCTTAAATCTTCTCCCCAGGAAAGCACACACAAACACCTTGCAATTCAACTGCAGGAGCTGTGGGCTCCCCGAGAGGGAACCAGGTTAAGAAAGTGACGGGTGAGTTCTGTGAGGGCGCAGCCCCCGTTCCAGCCTCACTTCCTCATTGCCCGCCCTCCCTAGGACGCCTCTTCCGTGGCTGCCCCAGTTCTGTCCCCAATGCTCAGGAGAGCCCAGGCCCCGTCCTGGCACTGTGTCTCCCATGGGGAGGGCGATGGTGATACGGGGACCCTGGGCCCAGCTGCAGCAGCACTGAGCTCCCTCGGGGACAGGGCACCACTTACCACACTGTCCCCCGTGTCAGGAACTGGCACCGTCTTCACCACCAAATCCACCCCCGTGGTCTGCCGAGGAAAACCAACACGGTGCATGTCAGAGGGCCCCACGGGGTGTCGTGCAGGAGGACGCGACAGGCACCAGCACCCACGAGGCATGTCCCAGTGCAGGTGTCTGTGTCCTAGACTCGCTTTTGGTGAAGTCACAGAGGACCAGCTGGTCTCGCCCAGCTCCCTGCCCAGGAGCGAGCTGCGCGTGGTGACAGGGTCGCCCACTGGCAGGTCTTCCCTGAGACTTGTGGGAAAACACTTCCCACAACGTCATCCCAGCAGCCTCTGGGCAGAGCTCTCGGGCCTCCTTAGGGCCATTTGAAAACTTGTGCAATCACCGCGCTGTGTGCCTTGGCCAGGCCCCGGAGTCCCCCAGCTCACCAGGGTGTAGTTCTTCTGGAAGTGGGCTCCATCGCTGCGGAAGATCTGCGCCAGGGCGGTCTTGCCCACCGCTGGGTCTCCTGCGGGACAGAGCACCAGACAGACATCACTTCCGTCCTAATCTGACTGGAGCACTCCCCACTCCAGGACACTAGTCTAGAAACCACAAACTGCAGGGAGATCTCAGAGGAAACGTGCTCGACTCTCACAGGAAGTTGCTGTGAGGTCGCTGCAGGGCAGTGGGTGCTGAGACCAACCTTCAAATCTCACGATGGCCGCGAAACGTCCCCTATGGGGAAACCTGTCCCTCTCAAACCGGAATTTACTTCGAAGTCCTGGAGGTAAAGAGGCGTGGCCAGGCCGACTGATGGGCTCCGCCGACTGACTGAACCAATTGAGGCTAGAGCTCCCGCGGTCAGGACCCTGCATGCTTTTCTTTTTGGTGGGGGTGGGAGTTGGGAAGGTTTCTGCACTTATGGGAAACAAAAGATGCTACACTCGCCACCCTGAAATCCACTTCCAGGTGACACACTGCCCTCCCCCTGGGTGTGCCCCCGTGACCACCGGCGTCCATCTTCCCAGGGGTCAAGTGCATCTGCAGCAGCAACTACCTCCTCCAGGCTCACCTCCCACCTCACGGCTTTCTCTCTGCGGCGTTCCTTTGTTCATCCAGAGCCCCATACACTGGTGCCTCAAAACCGAACGTGTACGCCGCAGTGCCAGCCCGAGGTCCGGACTTCTCACAGGACTGCTGCGGCATTTGAACCTGGAGGGCCCCCCTGTCCCCATGGCTGCGGGTGGCTCTCCGTGCCCACCCCTCTTTGTGTCCTCCCCACTTCCCCACCGACAGCCCCGCTCGGCCTCCTTCAATGCCGCGCTGTTTCCATCTGCGAGACCATCGCCACCGTGAGAGTCTTACGTGACTCTCCGCCGTCGCCCAGCGCCCCAGACAGGACACGTGTGTCCCACCTTCTCCCCACGGCCCCGCGTCCCCCGGCTCGCACCCTTCGGTGCGATCCCTTCACTTTGCTTCCCAGTTTACAGTCAGCGGCGACACCTCTCTGTACCTGATTTCTCGATAGCCTCCCGCTCTGTTCACTTTTCAGTTCTGACTTTTCTCACCTATAATCTTCCCTCGGGAGACAATGATCTGACTTGCTCGTGGCATTTCATTTCATGTTAATTCCTCCGGGTTTAAACCAGCTATCCAGGTCTTGCTTTTCTAATATTTCCACCACATCTTACAAGGGAACTAACCCAGGTGGGACCTGCCTCCTGAACCCATTCATGCAATCTCATTCAACCCCCCTCCCACCCCCCGACCATCCTTAACCTCATTTGACAGATGATGATCTCCCCAGGACTCCACCGTCATGCTGTCTCGGCCAAACCCCGCTCCTCTCCTCAAGCTCAAGGACCCTTCTGACCCATTTTGAATACTGCCCCTCCAGGCCCTCATCACCGCAGCCCTCCATGACACTGGGGGCAGCCACAGGCCAGAGGGTCACCGGGTACCCACCATCTCCGAGTACAGTGCGCACATCACTCTCCTTGCCTTGTGACGGCTCCCACCCTCCCAACTCCCATTTGGCTTCCGAATCCAGTTGGAAATTGGCTCTTCCTGCTTGTGAAATTCCCCACAGATTTGCTCTGGTTAATTTCATAAATCTTTCTTCCGACTGCCAGTCGCAGTCACCCACTCTCGCGGAAAGCCTCCTGTGCCGGCTGGGGAGGGAGCCGAGTGCAGGGAGGGCAGAGAACTGATAAGCACGTTTGCAGAGCAACGAGATGACAAGTGCGAATTCAAACAGCACAAGCTGAGAACCCGAGCGTCAGAGGGCGCGTCGAGGAAAGAACGGATGAGTTGTTCATCAGCGGGCAGATGTCCCAGTGGCAAGGCTGAGCCTGGGGGTGACAGTGGCAGGGAGGGGCACCGCTTGACAGAGGGTGACATCTACGAAGGCACCATGCAAGGGTGACCTCAAGAACTGCCAAGTCCAATGGCCTTTTCTCAGTCCTCTTGCTCCTTGCTGTCTCGGAGGATGAGTCAGCCTGAAGCAGCCTCCTCCTTCCTGAGCCCTCTGGCCTGGTCCCCTGCCTCTCTGCCTGCTCCCACCTCCCAAGTGTGGGCACCTCTGTGGGTCTGTCCTTGGTCCTCTGCTCCCATCTACTCTGTCCCTTTACTCGCCACCTTGACTGCCACTGTGGGATGGCGGGCCTTCCCCCAGTCTGTTGTCTGCAGCCAGGCTCCGGGTCCTGAGCAGCTCGCCCCCACTCATTTGTTCTGTTCACGATGTCCCCATTCATTCTCACTGTCCTTGGACTTCACCCAGTCACCTCTGACTCTCCTCCTTCCTCCCACACTCAGTCGGTCTCCTCGTCATTCCTGACGCCCACAGGAGCTTGCTGTCACTGCCCACGCTGCCCTGGTTACCTCATAGCTGGGCTTCTGTGGCAGCCCCTAAGCCCCCGGCCCTGGGGCGTGGCTCCTTGCCGCAGGGACTCTCCGGGATGCCCTGCCGTCCCCTTTCGTCTCTCCAGTCCTCCACGCTGGGTTACCGTCCCACACTAAACCCTCACCGCCACAACGCCTAGCGCAGCCACTGCTTTCTGCTTGCGTGCCAGGGGTGGCCTCAAGACACAGGTCCTCCGGCTGATGTGAAATCGGCTGTGTCTTGCCCTGAGCTCAGGGCTGAGCTCCCGGCCAGTGGGTGATAGGCTCTCTCTAGTGACTTGTGGCATGGGACAGCCCCACACGCTGGGGACGGGATCCCTGAGGCAGCGCCCGAGCCGGGCCGCCTCCTCAGAGGTCAGGGTCCTGCTCCGTGGGGCTCTTCTTTTCAAGCTTCCGGCAGCCACACCTCTACCTGCCGGCTCTGCGTCATCACGGTCCTCCTCCGGCCCTCTGCGCCTTCAACACCGTGGACCAATTTCACATACCAAACCTTCTCTGCTGAAACGCCTGGTGTGTTTTCTGTTTTCTTGGCTGGGTCTTGCCTGACAACACTTTCCAACTGGCCCTCTCCTTTTCGTATTCTCCCCGTTCCAACCCACCCGAGCTCAGCATCACAGACGGCCCTTCGGAACACAGCCCTTCATCCGTCACTCTCCTGCCGTCTGCCTGCTCCTACCCTTCCTTCCAGCCAGCTCATCCCTCACGCATCTCCGCTTCACACTTCTACTGTCTGTGTGCGTGCACCTGCAGTGACAAATACGTATTTTTCTTTTTTATTAAGGTAACACTGGTTAATAACGTCATTTACAGGGTCCGGCGGAAGTACCGTCTGCTTGAGTGTGGCTGGTAGGGTAATAATATGGTATAATAATTTATACTTTTAATTTGAACATTTCACCTAAAATTTCCTACACTGTGCTCAAGTGTGATATTGTTATGTTACAGAATTATATGCTTATGATTGTGTAATAAAAAGGGGCGTTATTTGTGCCGGACCCTGTATGTTTCAGGTGTACGTTATAACTCAGTATCTGTATACCTATCCTCTTGATCTCTGAAAATCCCTCCTCCTAGGTCTCCCCAGTCCAAGTCCAAATCCTGCACAGCGGCTGAAGGTCATCTCTCCCTCCTCTGTCTACCTGTGCGGCTCGTGTGGCTCCGTGAGGCCCGAGGTCAGTCAGAACAGCCTTCCAGAGGCAGGGCCGTCACCCCCACGTATCCCGAGAGGCGGTGACCACGGTGCTCAGGGCACTGGCTCCAGCTCCGTCACTTACAAGCTGTGTGACCTCGGGTCAGCAACCTCTCTGGGCCTCTGCTGTCCCGTCTGCAAAATGGGGATAACAGCACCTATCTCATGGAATTTTGAGGATTTAATGAGTTCATCAGTACAGCACCTGACGGATGGTAAGTCATGGTTAGGTGATCTTTAAGTAAGTAACATGCAGGTGAATGTCAAGGGCGGTTCTGTCTCCCAGTCCGAGCCGGCACGATCAGCAGCTGTGCCCTGAGGTACTGCTCTGGCGCCTGCGCACAGAGGGAGCTGCATTCTGTTTGCCACATAGTAAGCGACTCTGCATCTCCGCGCTTCCTTGCGTGTAGGGACTGGCTGACTCATCCCTCTATTCCCACTGCACCTCGCATGGCGACTCACACTTAGTAGGTGCTCAATAAACATCTGGTGAATAAATAAGCGCTTGCATCGAACATCAGGTCCTTTAATGACTAGTTATGTGAGAGCAAAAAGGTAGATTAACTCAATCGAAACAGCAGGCCTGCAAGGGGAAAAGAAGACCAAAACCAGAGAGGGGTGTGTGTGAGGTGGCGGGGTGCGGATGGAGCTGATTCACTGTGCTGCCGTCTTCTGGTCCCTGGAAACTTCCAAGAGGAGACACCCTGAGGCTTCGAATGGAGGCTCAGGTTGAGGGCTGGACTCCAGTACTCACTCAGGCAGCGGCTGAAGTTAAGTGAAACAGTGCCTGAGGGAGGGGTGCCAAGAGGGGCAGAGTCCAGAACGGAGGCTTGAGGACAGACAGCTTGGGGCTAAGGACAAAGCCCTGGAAGTCAGATCACCTGGGTCTAGATCCCAGCCCTGCCACATCCAGCTGTGTGGCCCAGGACAAGTGTCCTGACCCCTCTGGGCCTCAGCTGTGCCACCTGTAAGTGACGATGACAACGATACCGACCCCAGAGCTGTGCCAGGACTCAGTGGGACAACTGCGGTGAGGGTCTGCACAGCGCCAGCCCAGAGGTTAGCTCCGTGATGGAAGGTGAATTGAAAAAAGAATTAGAGATCGAACGGTGGAAGACAAAAGCCCATTGTGAAAAAACGTAACTTCAGAAGATAAAAACCTTCTCGCCTTATCTATGAGGACACTGAGGCTCAGAGAAGTGCCCAGGGGACAGAGCCAACGAGAGACTCAGAGTTACTTTTGTTGCGCGATACTGCCCCCCCTGGTGCTCTGGGAACCAAGACCTCTCTTGGGGACCAATCGTTTCTTTTACTCCACGATGGTTTGAGGTACTGTTGTCAGTCATGTTTCTGTGTGACCCTTTTATTTCCAAATGAGAAAAGTCATTAAAAAGATCATCCATGTCAGTCTGGAGGAGATGAATCAAAAAAGAAGAATCTCTTTTTGCTCTTTATGCTTTCTCACTGCTTCTTTCCTGAGCCGATCAAGGAGGCCGGGAAAGGTCGCAGGTCTCAGGAGTAACACAGGAGAAGAGTTGTGGAGTTGGGCAGATCTGGGGGTTGAAATCCTGCCTGTGCCCTCCTGTCACTCGGGGTGACCTTGGGCAAGAGACTTGACTTTTTAGTAAGATCAGAAGAACACAGCACCCACCCCAGGGTGCTGCTGTGAGAGGGTGAAATGGAATAACTGCGCCCCGCAGGCAGTAAGGGCCCCGCGAGGTACGCATGTGTTCTGCGGTCCAGGTCTACAATCCAGGCAAATGTTGTCCTAAATGCGCAGCCTGGTACAACGAGAGCACCCCCATTGTGGATGCTGCGTATTCATCCATCCTGCAAATATTTACTGAGGACCAACTGGCTTCCAGATATCGTTGGGGTGCTTGGCATGCATCAGTTAACAAAACAGATTCCTGACTTTGGGGGATTTAACATTTACGTCCCCCTGGGCGTGGGGGCGGCACAGTAACTTTGGGATTTAAAGATAACAAGTGAGCTTTCTGTAAACTCTGGTCCAGGGTACTGTCTCTAATCCCTGTTATCAGAGGAGGCGGGGTCAGGAAAAACCCCCTAAGAAAAGAGGACCGAAGTCAGTGATGCCTAACAAGTGGTTTAGTGGAAGCACCTTTGCTGTGCTTAGCCTGAAGTTTGTGGAGTCTACACCTCCTGAGCACAGCTCAAACTAGTGAAGGCGGTCTCAGAGTACGACAGGAAGCTGGAGAAATCAGACGGAGCTACCAGTGCGCCCTGGAAGACTGTTCTTTCACGCCTAAGGGAGTCTACACTATTAGCAATTGCATTAACTCGCTTTTGGGAAAGAGGGAAAGAGGGGAGACAATTTACGTGAACGAAACCTCTCGATAACTTATGAGTCTCTGGACTCAAGACACTGTACATTTCAGACTCACCTGCCAGAATGCATTTGGCTGCCAGCTTCACCATGGTAACCAACCACCTCCACGGACCAGAGCGGCGGCTAGAGGCGGTGGGGCCTGTGGCCGCAGTGGGGACGGGGACGGACGGGACCTGGGCCCTCTGGGCAGGACAGGGGGCGGCTAGGGGCACTAGGGGTGGGCGAGGACGCAGTGGAGCGCCTGGAGCCCGGCTCAAGGCCTCAGTAGGCAGCCTGGAAGGAGCCAGCGAGGTGACGCGGCTCGCGGCTCTCGACTCTCGTTCCCGGCGAAATCCCTGCAAGTGGAGATCACCAGGAAGAGAGACCTCGCAAGCCCAGATCCCCAAGCCGCGCGCCGGACGAACTACCCAAGCAACCGTGTCCGCCTGCCCCGCCTCCTCGTCCGTCTCGCTGAGCCTCGATTGGCTGCCACCACAAGCTCCCTCCCAAAAATGTCCGAGAACAGTGGGATGGGGAGGCGGGGCTAACAGACGTTCCTTGTAAGACAATTCGTAGTAATGTCTGCTCTTCAAGCCTATATCGCTTGGCTAATGGTTGTAGGAAATGTCAATCACTGCCACATCTTATTCCTCCGCAGTGCCGGAAAGTTCAGGGGAAACAAGCTCCAACATCTTGTAGCAGAGCCGTGATAAAAGAAGCTTTCTGATTGGCCAGAGGCTGGCTTGGCCCCTCTTCGGGAGGAATGGAGATTCGCCGTATCCCCCGCCCTCCTGGATGTGGATTCGCCCACTAGTGGCCGGGTCGAGAGCGCGGGAGACCGGGGCGGCGCCTGCGCAGTACACCAGGCCACAGTTACCGAAACGGAGCTTAGAGCGGGTTTGACTTCACAGAGGTTTTTGTGGCTCCCGGAATTCCCAAGCCCGGAGGAGCGCGGCCGTGAGGAGCATCATGAAATACAGTCCTTGCTCCGTATCCCGTAGGGAAATCTCATTTTTAAAGCCTGCGAATGTTATACGCTTTAAAATCTAAAATATGAAAGGAAGTGTTTAAAGTAGTGTCAGTTAACAAACGGAGAACCAGCGAACTTTGATAGGGGTGAGCAATTGGACCGAGGAATTTCAAGTACCTTTCTCTGGGCGCATTTCCTCCCTGGTAAAACGGAGGACATATCACACATTGCATATTGAAAAAGCGAGCATCCGAGACGTTGTGGTCACGCAAGGGAGGCCCCACTTGCTCCGCGGTTAGGAAACCCAAACTGAAGTCACTGCCATCTTCCTGGCCCAGGCAAGCCACCTCACGCCCGAGCCTCTTTCCCCCTCTGTAAAGAGGAGCTACTGAACCCACTTCAGGGGTTGTCCTGGAGGCTTAAAGAGCACGTATGTGTCTGGGGACATACTAGGGGCTCAACACCCAACCGCTGAATGAATGCACGAGAAGAAATACATCTGGATGGGCTTGGTTTCTCGTCGCCATCATAGGTTGGGCAGATGCACCCCTGTTCGCACTCCTGCTCCACCCCCCCAAGGCTGACACTGACAGGGAGGCGCAGCCTCAGGGATTTGCCACCACAGACCTTCCGGTTACCTGAAACGTTCTGCTCTCTCAGCGGCTCTGGGTCTCCGTGTGGCCACCACCAGTCTTGTGCAGGGGAGTGAACCCACACTCCCTCCATAAATGGCTGCGAAGGTTTCAGCCCTGAATCCACAGTGAAACATGCAATTTGTCTGGAATTTTCTTTTCTTGGAAAGCATTCCTGATATTCTGGTTCAAACCTGTCTCTCCTCCATTCCCCTTACCCGATTTTTTTTTTTTCTCTTGGAGACCTCATACACATGTGTCTCAGACACCCCAGGCATGGGTGAATCAGGAAGGCTCTGCCTGGTCTTCCTGCCTCCCCCGCCAGGCTGTCCTGTTCCCTGTCACCCCATTAGTCCCCTAAAGGCCTTTATGACTGAGTCAGCCTTCTGAGGCCAGCTCCATGGAGCCGATACACTGACAGACATCTGGGGACGTCCTCTGTTGCCTCGGTGTTCCCTGTAAGGGGGTAACAGCACGTCCCACGCAGGGCTGCACTCCTCTGCACCGCATCCACTCTTCCCCTTCCGTTGCTGCTACTCCGTGTGACTGTAGTTAGAACCACCATGAGAGCATTCTGGGCCTTGCCAGAGAGATGGAAACGCTGCATACTGAATTCTGCTCTCCCCATCCCAAGGACTTTCTGTGGTTTTTTTTTTTTTAATTTTTATTTTTATTTATTTTTAGAGAGAGGGGAAGGGAGGGAGACAGAGAAGGGAGAGAAACAGCAATGTATGGTTGCCTCTCACATGGCCCTCACTGGGGACCTGGCCCACAACCCAGGCATGTGCCCTGACGGGGAATCGAACCAGGACCCTCTGGTTCCCAGCCCGCGCTCAATCCATTGAGCTACACTAGCCAGGGCTTTCTGTGCATTCTTGATGACTAGTGGCAGCTTCATGACTGTAATTCCCTGGCTGTAAGGTGGCCAGGGAGTTTCGGTACCATGAAAGGCCTGGAGAAATTGTAACTAACCCCTGTCTGAGCGGCTGTAACCGTGAGCTGGCATGTGTTGAGAACATGGTGAATGCTGGCCCCATTCCAAGTGCTTTAAAGGATTAATTTAATATTCACATTCATACTTGATATTCATAATAACCCCTATGAGGCTCTTATCAGTCCCATTTGATAGATGGGGAAACTGAGACCCAAAGGAGGTTAAGTCAAATGCCCAGGAAAGGCAGAACTTGCTACTGAAAGGCAGAACTGGTGGTCTATCACCCCCTGGCCCCCGCAGGGACCTCCCCTGCCTCTAACTCCTCTCCCAGGTCCTCCCATCCTGGAGAGTAAACATGGTTCGAGTTCCTTGCAATAATAGCTCGTGTGGACTGAGCATGATATGCCAGGCACGTGCTAAACACTTTGTGTCCTCTCTTGTTTGATGCAATGACCCCAGGAAGTGAAAACTTATTACTTCATTTTAAAGGGCGAGGAAACTGAGGTCCAGAGAGAGCTCAAGGTCACGGAGCAAGTCAGCTAGAATCAGAACCAGTCTCTGGTCACTTGCTTATGGAACTGACTTTTTTTCTTTTTAATTACTTAAGAGTATTCTTTTCAGTTTCATTACTAAGCTTTTCCTGAGTGCCTGTCCTGGACTGGGCACTGTGCTGGTTGGTAGGGCCACCAAATCAAAAGTGACAGAATCCCAGGCAGCTCTGGCAAAACTGCCAGCCCTGACTTTTCTGGAGGAGCCCAGAACCTGGATTTTCGTGTGAAATCCCCTGACTCTCAAACGTCGGCAATGAAGTTAAATTTAAAACGCTGCCACCACAGTAGAACACCTCTGTCGACTAGTGCAGCCAGGGGTGGTGGGGGCTACTCAGTGTGACCTCTAGTCAAGAAGGGAAGGCAACTGTATGAACAAATCCTTGTGACGTGAGTGAATACGGGACCCCCAGGAGCACTCCTAGGCCTGGGTAGGTGGAAGGGCGTTGGGAAGGAGATTCTGGAAGGAGAGCCCTGAGGAATGGGTTTAGGAGGTGGGCAGAGAGAAAGGACACGCCAGGTAGATGGAACGGCGTGTGCAAAGGCCTTGAGCATTTGTAGGATGGCAGGTGACACTCTGCTTGGGTGGGAGGTTGGTGAGTAATAGGTGTGACCCAAGCACCTGCTGAGAGCTAAGGATACAGCAGAATAACAAAAGAGAGCGAGGCAAGGCCTGGCCCGAAGCCTTGGGGAGTTCATTCAACAAATATTTTAGTGAGTGCTCACGAGGCACTATGGATGGGACTGCCATCAGTTCCCAGGGCACATCCAACCCAATGGGGAGGCAGACAAAGAAGCGGTGACGACCGAGGACCGCTCGGGTGAGTGCTGGCAGGGAAGGACTTGCTGCATTACCACTACACAGCCCGGCTGTGGTTCCTGGACTGGCCACACCGGCGGCACACAGTGACCGGTTAGAAATGCACATTCCTAGGCTCTGGCCCAGACAACCAAACACGGGGTTGGGGACCACAGTCTGCGTTTTCGCAAACCTTTCTGGTGATTCTGATGCCTGCTCACGTTTAAGAGCCGCTGCCGTTAGGCCAGGACCCTGCAGTACCCACTTTCTCTGGTCGTTTTACCACATCTCAGTCTCCCCTAAGCTCCTCCCACCTCGGGGCCTGTGCCCTTACTGTTCTCAGCATGGCCGTGTGACACGTCCCCTCGTGACCTGATCTCTGTCCAAATGCCACCCCCGTGGAGAGGCCTGCAAACCCTCAGTTTGAAGACTTGCCCCCGATCTGTCAGTCTCAATCTCCTTGTCTCGCTTTCCTTCCCCCGCAGCACTCGCCACTGCCCGATAGTGTATTCCACGTCCACTGGTTCACTTGGACAGGACCTGTCTCCGTCCGCCACCAGCTTAGCTTCGTGGGAACAGGGAGTTGGTTTCTTCGGTCCTTCAGCATCCAGGACAGTGCCCAGCATGGCAAGACACTCGGTAAATGTTTTTGAATGAAATCTCGTGGGGTTTACCTTTTTGGACATTCACACATTCATTCATTCAACAAGCACCGATTCTTGAACCCCAGTTTTTGGGTAGGTAACAGGCTTATTGTGGGAAGGGGTACCAAGGCTGTTCAGATAGGGGCACGCCCCCTCCCTTCATGGCACAGCCAGCTCCGTACCCAGAGACCCTCCAGACCCTCCAGAGGCCTGTGGGCTCCATGGAGGAGGAGTTAACAGCGCTGCTCCCCAAAGCCAGGGACGGGCTGTTAAGGCTGATTAGGAGGTGAGGGCTTTGAGTGAGAAGGAAGCGGAGAGGCAGCTGCTGACGATTTGTTCCCAGGGACTGTTCAATCATCCTGGGGTTGAACGCCTCCCGACCGTGCTGACGAGCATCATGCGTTCGAGCTGCGTGCGGCTCAGTGCCAGGGACAGCCGTAATAGACCGTGCCTGGCGCCCAGGCCCACCATGCCCGCTGCAGGTGCGAGTCCCTCCGCGTTGCCCCAGGGGCTTCTCCTCTGCCTGCGCTGCTCCGCAGGGCCCCATCACCTGTGGAGCGCATTAGCAGAGTTGTTGGATGCACACAATCCCTTTCGGTAAATGAGGCTTTAGGGGAAATTAGTGGGAAAAGACCTCTGTGTGAATCCTTAAGAATACCTTTCACACATTAAAGCAGATTTGTGCCAATGCCCTCCTGTCAGAGGGCAACGCAAAGGAGAGGGCTAGTAGATTCACAGGGATTCTGTGTAATTAGATCAGGGTTTCTCCCCCTCGGCACTGCTGATGTTTTTGGACTGGATCGTTCTCCGTTGTAGGGGCTGTCCTGTGCCTTGCAGGATGTTTGACAGCACCGCTGGCCTCCACCCGCTAGACGCCAGAATCATCGTCCTCCTTGTGACAAGCAGCAATGTCTCCAGGAATCGACAAATGCCCCCTGGGGGTCAAAATCATCCATGGGTGAGAACCGCTGACATGTGAGCAGGAAAATATTGATTTCAAACTGAGATTTGCAAGGACGGGGGCACGCGGGCTGCCTGGGTTTGCAGCCTGCTCTGCCACCTGTGCTCTCTGGGTGTCTGCTTCCTCACCCCTGCCCTGTGGGTGCCAGGGGATTGGGTTAGCACAGGCAAGGGGGCTACAACAGCACCCAACAAGTACAATAGGCAGGCCCAGTAAATGCCAGCTCTCATTAACGGCCTTTGGGACGCTGTTGAATCCCCCAAGGGTGATCTCCATGCGGCGGTGGCATCTGTTTTACGGTTTTCTATAAGGCACTGTGGTCGTATCTGCCTTCTGGTGCGCTGCCTCCTTCCTCATGGTGATGATTTTGCTGTTCCGCTCACGTGGGCCTGGTTGTTTGTGCCTCCGCCGATGCAGCGTTTGGCGTGGCCATCACAATAAAGGGCAGAGGAAATGTGACTGACTCACCTCCATGCGCTGGGAATGCAAAGTGGAGCCCTGCGCTGTGGGCTGGAAATTGCACGGAGGCTGTGAGGTCCTCATTCCGTCAGCAGGGGGCAGCAGCTGCCGGGGAAAATGTCTGCTGCGGGAGGGAGCGCAGGGCAGCCACGTTTTGATTTACTTTGCAGCTGCATGTTATTTAAAGTTGAGCAAATCATCCCTCCAGAGCCACCGGAGGTCTCCTTTAACAGCCCGCAATAGCTCATCTGCAGGATCCAAGAGCTGCTTTTCTGGAACATTCCACATTTAGCATGTCTGTCCATTTCCGGCTGGTTCATTCTGAACCTAGGCCAAATTCAGCTAAGGGCAAAGTGAAGCTGGTTCCTGTTGCTCTAGGTTCCTTTCCCCGCTACTGCTCACCCCCCACCCTCACCTCCCCACCCTCCAAAAACCCCTTGGCAGTCCCAAGCCTCATCCTCTCCTAATTTCCCCAAATCCACTCTTGCCCCCTCCACTGCATTTTCCTCCCAGCAGCCAGGTCATTTTGTAAATTTTAAAATTTTGAATAGTCTCTTCCCTAGGTTTAAAATCTAAAAGAAGGCGACCACACAGAGAACCTTCCCCCTCCCGACCACGGGCCTGCAGCCCTCACCTCCAGGGCCCGCCACACCTGGCGTGGCACATCTGTCCTCCTGGAGAGACTCTGCACCCCTCCCAGCGAGCACGCATGACGCCTCTCGGACCCTTTCTCTCCTCCTTCCCCCCTAACTGGGAGCCGCCGCCCACACTCTTCTGCACTCCGCTTTTCAGTCTCGCAATATGCTTCGGAGAGGTTCCGCGGCAGACCCATAATACCCCTCATTCTCATGGTTTTTGTTTTTGTGTTTTTTTAATGGCTTTGTCCTATTCAACTGTAGAGCATGATCCTTTTAAATCTTGTCCTGTGTCCACTGCAACCCCTTCCTACCGTCCTTGGGGTGGGGTGGGGGGACAGTCTGCTTTTCTAAAGGAGCCGTGGAGCCTGGTGAGCAGGCCGCTGCCCATCTCCGGCTCCACCCCACACTCCGTGCCTAGGGCAGGCTGGCTTTTTCCATCCGCAGACTCGACCCGGCTCTCCTGCCCCAGGCCCTTTGGCCCCACCAATCCCCCCCTAACCTCGTGTGTTTCTACTGTGCTTTCCTCAGCTCAGGCATCGCCTGCTCCCCGTGTGCTGTACATGCCATAGCAGCGCAGACCAGCACTTGCAGTTGCCGGCAGTGTAGCACAGTGATAAAGTCATGGCCTCGGAGGCCAGGCTGTTGGGGTTCAAATCCCAGCTTGGCCACTTTGTAGCTGTGTGACCTTGGGCAGCTTGCCATGCTTCTCTGCCAACTGGAATGGGAGCAATAACAGATCCTTCGCCCTGGGCTTTTGGGGTGAGGATTCAGAGCACGATGAGTCAGCACCGAGCCAGCCTCCATGGACCCTGGTGATTGGAGACCCCCAGGGGCGGGGTCCCTCCTTTGCAGGAGGCACATCCCAGTGCCCGGAGTAGAGGGGATTCTATAAAGACGGGCCAAACCTCCTGGGCGTGCTAACACATTAGAACGATCTCTGGAGCAATTGTTGTCTTGGCCCAGCAGCCTTCAAAGGCTGTCCCACATGGTTGACATTAGCTAAAGTGACAGCCACTGGTAACTGACCCTGGAGCCAGGCTCTCCTTTGGGCTATTTCACACCATACCCACAGCACCGTGACAGGTAGGAGCATCATTATCACTGCTTTCCAGGTGAGGACACTGAGGCCCAGGGAGGTTAAGTAACTTGCCAGAGGTCACAGAGGAGCAGGGCTAGGAGTCAAGCCCAGGAAACCTTCTAAGTAACTAAGAAGTAAACATTCACAAGAAATGTTTACTTCTAAGTGTCTTAATTCAAGACACTGATCTCTGTGACTGCGGATAGGCTGTGCTCGGGGCCCCTACTCATTGATCCTCACCTGTGTCTGTTCTGGGCAGGTTTGGAGGCCCAAGTCCGATACCCTCTCCTTCCTCCAGGTGGCAGCCCATGTCCCGACCTGCTGCTGCACCCCCGGAGGGGCAGTGCCCCATCCCTCCACCTGGGATCGGGCTCCCTGCTCTCCCTCCCTGGCCCTGCTCTGGCAGTTACCCCCTGTTGTTCCTTGGTCTTCCGTTTCCACTGCTCATCTGACCCTGCCCCCCTCCAACCATGCTGCCTCCACAAGTTCAAGTCCTTCCCAGTCCTGCGTTTCCACGCCTCCCTTCAAAACTTGGCTCCTCCGAGAGCACTGACCCATTCCTCTGTCATTCCCTCCCCTCCCACTTACTCCACCGTCTACTGCCAACAGTTGTCCCCTGAGCCCGGGTCAGGTCACTTGTGGCTGAGTGGTCAACTCCAAAGCCAGGCTGCAGGAGTCGGGGTCACTGTGCCCTTACTATGCCTCTGAGCCTCGATAGGCACTAAGCCTCATGGTAACCCTGTGAGGTGGGGACTGTTGTCATCTTGTTCTATGAATGAGGAAACTGAGGCACAGAGAGGTTTAGCCATGTGCCTGGGATCACACACTTGGAACAGTGAGGCAGGATTTGAACCCCACTCGTGGCCGCTCTGCTGCTCCGTCTCAGATGGGGCATCTCTGCCGAGTTGGCACTGCTCGCCTCTCCGCCCTTCTGGCCTTGGCCGCACCTTGCTCAGCGACACCCTTCCCCTGGCTCTCCTCCCGCCCCGCTGGCCTGTCTCCGCTGCACGGAGGCCTCCGCACCCTGCTCCGGGAGTGCTGGGCCCCTGGGGCTCCGTGCTCCACCCCCTTCCTTCGGGCTCTCCCTGGTGCGTGTACTCAGGCCCCGACTTGCCTCCCACAGAAGGCCACTTGACATGGCTGGACTTGGGAACAGCGACATCCCTCTCCCTTTCTCAGAAAGAGTCACAGTCAAAACGAACACCACATGTTGCCTAAGACAGGCCTTCAAACTGTAAAGTGCAGGCGAAGGTCAGGGCTGTCACTGTCACCGTGATTGGCTCCACTCCACTTCGGTTCCCTGTCCCCTGTTCAGGTATTCTTGGCGCATGCCGTTAGCCCCTGGACGTGGTGGCCACAAGCTGGGATCCGGCAGCCTCGAAACAGCCTGACGACACCTGGTCCCTGTTCAGAGGGAGGAGTCCGGCCCTCTTCCAAATGCTGCTGGGAGGTGAGCCTGGCCGGCCCAGCAGGCGGCCGCCTGGGTGGCCCCTGGGGGCTGGGAGCGGCGCATCCAGATGACGAAGAGGGAGCGGATGAGACACAGGCAGCACACACGGCCCCTCCACTCGTCACCCCAGAGGGCAGTGTGCCCAGCGGAGCCACAGGAGGGCAAGAGGGGCGGGGCTGACTTTTAAGTCAACAGAGTCTGACTCTAAACGACCAAAAAGGCATCTCTGATCCCCCCTTCTCAGTGGGGTGACCCTCCGTGTCCCCAAGAGTCTGACGTCTGACATTTGACATCTCACTTGCTGGGAAAGATTTTTAAAACCTCACCAATTTAATCTTTGTTGGGGGAGTGTGGCACCCCAGTTTTGGGACATGGGACATTGAAGAGCAGATACCAGACTGTGCGAAACGGTCCCTCGGGGTGCTGGCACCTCCCCTCTCTGCCAGCTCTGCCTGTTCTCTGCCACTTGAAGTCTCTGCGTCCATTTTCCAGTGGAGGAAACCGAGGCTCAGTGAAATGAATGGAAGGCGTGTTCAACGCAGCAGGGATAGTAAGAAGGCAGAGAGGGATTCGAAGTCAGATCTTCTCTCCCCCAATTCGCTTCACTGCTTCCTGGCTGGGTGGCCCTGGAGGAGCTGATGAACTTGGCCGAGGCTGCTGTCTCCTTGTCTGTAAAATGGGACCAGTGACCTACCTCGGAGAGCCCTGAGGATTAAATGCACATCAAGAACTTACTGCAGCCACAGAGTAAACACCCAAATGCAGGCAGCTGTTACTACTCCAGGGCACTGGATGAATGAATGAATGAATGAAAGACTTAAATGTCCGCCTACCCTCTGCCAGGAAAAGGAAGCTTTCCTTGCAAGAAACCCAAGAACCGAAGGCAGCTCCCTTTAGATGGAAATAAGGTGCCCATTGAAGCAGTTTCCTGTGGCAGGAGAATTGGCCATAGGTTCCTCCCTGCCACTCACATTGTTGGAGGGTCTTCCCCAAAGCAGAGAAAGGGCTGCCCATCCCCACCCCCACCCCCAGCAGACCATCCACCAGGATCTCTCTGGCGATGCTGATAAGGTGTCGTTTTGTGATGATGATGCAAGAAACCTCCCAATAGCTGACCCTCCGCTCCAGCAAAAAGCTTTGAATTTTGCAAAACTGCTGGGACGCAGCAGTTTCTCATCTGGCACTGGCTCTCTGGGCGGGGCCTGCCGCCGTCGGAATCTGCTCCAAAGCACTCTGCCGGACTGACAGCCCTCTGCTGGTTCCTCGGGGGTGAACAGATGTGAGCTTCAGAGGAGGGGGAACAAATGGCTGGGGACCTGGAGAAGCTGGAGGGGTGCGAGAGGGCAGGTTTCTCGCTGTAACATGTCTAGGCAGGCGCCGCGGCACTGGGGTGAATACAGACTGCACTAGGACGAGCTGTTTCCCCAGCACCACGTTCAACAGCGGCCTCAGCACGGTCCCCCGGTGCTGCTTTCCTACTGCTTCCTGCTCTCAGCTCAGCTGGCTGGCTGGCGCTTCCTAGTTTGCGCCCCTAAATGTGGGGTGCACATCAGGCCATTATGCACATAACCCCATGGGCAGAGGAGTTCAGTGGGTCTGAGCTTAGGCTGTGGGGTAGATAAGCCAAGGATGGGCCTGGACCTCAACACTGTCCTGGTCTGGGGTTCGCCCAGAGCAGACGCCAGGCAGGGCCTGAGGGCCATGGTTTATCGTGAGCTGGTTCCTGGGAGCACCCCTCAGGTAGTGGGGACAGGAGCCAGAGAGAGGAAAGGGACCGGACAGGCTTGCCACTAAGTCAGCCGGCTGCGCGGTGGTCACCCTCAGCACAATCGCCTTGCCCTGGGCAGGGCTGGACACCCACAGCCAGGGACAAACCCCCTTGAACAGCAGGTCCCAGGTCTTCAAGGTGAAGGGTAGGGGACGCCGCAGCGTCTGCTCGGACTGCTCCCCGCCCCCCATCATTTAACATCTGCCTCGGCCTCAGGAGCTGTTGGGAAGGGGTGAGCATATCCATCACCTGGCCTGGGCTGAGGATGGGGGAGGGGCACGGAGCGGGCACAGGGGCCACGCCCAGCACGTGTTGCTATGGTCACAGTCATAGTTGGCTCCTCGTGCTTCTGGAAGGCCCTTCTCCTCTTTTATACATGTACTTAAGTTTTCTTCAATCGCCGTTTACTCTCAATACTATTTCGTCTCAGTTTCAGGTACAGCATCGAGGTTAGACAGTCATGTACCTTACAAGGTGTCCCCCGATGTCTCCAGTCCCCACCTGGCACCGTGCATGGTCATCACACCACCACTGGCTTTCTCTGTCTTACCCAGAGGACTCCACTCATCTTCTGGTGCCCGGCTTCGGGGTCACATCCTCTACGACACCTACTTTTCGGCATCTGTCAGTGCCCCAGGGCTGCCGTAATGAGTGAGCACAAACCTGGTGACTTCGAGTGGCAGACACTTATTCTCTCATGGTTCCAGAGGCCAGCATGTTGAATCACGGTGCCGGCAGGGCCTGCCCCTTCTAAACGCTCCAGCGGGGGGTGTGGGGTCCGCCCTGCCTCCTCCTGCGTCCGGCGGCTCCTGGCATTCCTGGGCCCATGGCAGCAGAGCTCCGGCCTTGGCCTCTGTCCTCCTGTGGCTGTCTTCCGTGTGTGCCTTCTCCTTTCTGCCTCCTACGATGACACCTGTCATGGGTTCAGGGCCCACGATAATCCAGGACGGTTTCATCTTGAGATCCTCACCTTAATTACATCTGCAAAGGCCTTTCTGCCAAATAAGAACAGGTTCTGGGCTTCCGAGAAGGCACGCCCACTCGACCCCCCACACCGCACTCCATATGTTTCTTTAGCCGCCGTTATGTCAGTTACGATGACGTTTGTTACATGAACTAAACACAGCGACTCAGACCACATAGGGGCTCTTTTCCTCCCGTCACGAGCTCTCCAAGGATGGCCGCTTCCAGGCCACATCAGGGACTGCTGTCCTCTAGCTTTCTAACGGCACTGCCACCAGCTGCCTCTTCAATCCCCATAGCTGCAAACAGGCATCTGTCTTTGGGTTCCCAGGCTGTGTCCCAGACACGGTGAGGGGGAAGGCCAAGGCCAACAGACAAAGAGGGTCTGCTTCTCTAGAAGCTTCCTGCAAGCCCATCCAGGGTTGTGTGTTCACCTCTCATAGACCAGCACGGTGCCCCTGGTCAGGTGCGTGATCCTCACAGGGCACGTTGTCATCCTGCCCCTAAGCGGGACGTGATGGAAAGAAACAAGGAGAATTAATGCTGCAGAGGCCACTATGATGGTGAGGAGGTAAACATAATATACACTGTATACTATGTATATGATATGTACACACATATAACGTATACAGAGTATATCCTACATACAGCGTATAATACAATATCGCCCGTAACAAACTGAAATTCACACGCAGGTCTGTGCCAGGTTACTACAGGAGATCCGCAGTGTCTCGTTTGAAGGACACACGATAGTTCGCCGGTAGATGCCCCGTAACTTTGCTCAACCTCGCCCCCTGCTGTGTGGCAGGAACCTCTTTCCCGGTCCCCAGAGCTGGTCCCAAGGGAGAGCGGGGCCAGCCGAGCAGCAGCTGGTGGCAGTGCTGCCATTAGGTGTCAGTGCCCGGCCAGCAGCGGTGAACACACCAAGAGGACAGCAGAAACCCGCAGGGGGGACGTGAAATGAGCCTGGTGACGTGAGCACATCAGAGCCTTCCCAAGTGCTGTTCCGAACGCTGGGTCAGGCCAGGGGCGGGGGGTGGGAGAAAAAAAGAAAGACTGGACAGTCCTCTGCCGCTTCAGGACACAGCATCCTCTTTGGATCCTCCCGTGTGACGTCTGTGCTGAATAAATAACTAGGGGACGGTCGGTCCAACAAGGTAGCAGGCCGCCAGCAAGCCGGCTCGGATGACAGCAGCTCAGAGTTGGAAGGGGCTCGCCGTCTAGGGGAGCGCTCCCGCTGGTCACGAGTTCTTTCAGCCAGTCCCCTCCTCTCGGGGCTCCTGGGGCTCCCTGCGGAGCTGCGGCCTCGCAGCCCCCGCTGGCTGTGGTCTCCCGCCTGCAGAATGGCACGGAGCACACCCAGCCCCGCTTCAGGCTGCTCGCCCTGCCTTTACTTTGGGAAAGGCTTGGCCTCCTCCCTGTGTGGATGCCTTGCTCTCTTTGTCATTGTGAGTGTTTCTCACTGTTTCTGTGTTCACTTACCCCACAAAGATGTGTTAAGCACCTTCTTTGTGCCGGGGACGGTGTTAGGTGCTAGAGTCACAACGGCGAGAAGACTGCTCCCAGCTGTCACAAAACCTGACAACCACGTGGGACGGGTAGGTGACAACTGAGGTGAAACCCACGTAACACACAACCAAACACCTGAGCGTGCCTTCCTCTTGTGCAGGCTCCACCTCTCTCTCGTCGCAAAAGTGTTTTGTCGCTCCAGAAGAACACCCTGCACCCATTCCATAATCATTCCCCGCTCCCCTCTTCCATCCTTCCGTCCATCCTTCCATCCTTCCGTCCATCCTTCCATCCATCCTCCATCCACGCATGCATCCCCCACAACCTTTCATCTGCTTTTCGCTCTCTGTGGGTTTACCCGTCCTGGACATTCCACACGGAAGGAATCACACAATAATATGTCACCTTCCGCGTCTGGCGTCTTTCACTCCGCATCGTGTTTTCAGGTTCCTCCATGTGGTAGCAGGTGTCAGAATTTCACTCCTTCTGAAGTCAGAATCACGTTGCATTGTAGGAACGCACAGCATTTGGATCATCCGTCCATCCGCCGACGGGCACGGGGGCTGTTTCCCCTTTGGGCTGTGGTGAGCAAGGTCACCGCAGATGTTTGTGTACAGGTTTCTGTGTGCATGTGTGCTTTCACTCCTCCCGGACGCATGCCCCGGAGCGGGCTTCTAGGTCACGGGTAAATTCTATGTTGAACTTCCTGCGGAACCACCAGGCTGCTTTCCACAGTGACGGCACCTTTTTAGGTCCTCGCCAGCAAGGCATGAGGGGGCCCTATCTCCACATCCCTGCCGATAATTCTCCTTTTTAGTTCTGGGGTTATGGCTGTCCTAGCAGGTGTGAAGTGGTGTCTCCCTGCAGTTTTGATTTTTCATTTTCGTGAGGAGCATCTTCTCCTGTGCTTGTTGGACATCTGTACATCTTCTTGGGAGAATTGTCTGTTCAAGTCCTTCATCCATTTTTAATTGGGTTGTGTGATAGATACTTTTCTGTTAACTTGACTGGGCCATGAGGTGCCCGGATATTTGGCTACACATTATTTGGGTGTTTGTGGGAGGGTGCTGTGGATGAGCAGAATGTTTAACTCACTAGACTGAGTAAAGCAGACTACCCTTGGTGATGTGGGTGGGCCTCATCCAATCAGCTGAAGGCCGACCTCCCCGAGTAAGAGAATTCTTCAGCCTGGTCACTTTCAGACTGAGACACTGTTTTTTTGGGCCTCTGAACTTGAGCTGGAGCTCCCTCTAGCTGATTCACCACGCAGATCGGGGACTTGTCACCTGCCACAATGATGTCAGCTAACTCCTTATAATAACTCTCTTTATGTAGCAAAGATCTGTATTTGTATATCTTTACCTATACACTGGTATCCATCTATACCTCTGATCGCTTCTGTTTCTCTGGAAAACTCCGACTCGTACAAGTTAGTTGTCTCTTTGTTGTCGAGTGGTAAGAATTCTTTACATACTCATGATGCTAAAACCTCACCAGGTGTATGATTTAAAATTGTTTTCTTCCCTTCAGGAAGATAGATTATTTTTTTTAAGATTTTATTTATTTATTTTTAGAAAGAGGTGAAGGGAAGGAGAAAGAGAGGGAGAGAAACAGCAATGTATGATTGCCTCTCCCATGGCCCTCACTGGGGACCTGGCCAGTAACCCAGGCATGTTCCCTGACTGGGAATTGAACCGGGACCCTCTGGTTCGCAGCCCGCGTTCAATCCACTGAGCTACACCAGCCAGGGCCAGAAGATAGATTATTAGAGAGGCGATACATGTGCGGCAGAGTGGGAGCTGAAGGAAGCACAAAGCGCAAAGCGAGAGTCACTCAGAGTGGGAGCTCTGTGAGAATAGGTCTCATCTCGTTTATTTATCGTGGGACCCTCATTGGGCCTGGCACATAGAAGATGCTCAATGAACAGTTATAAGTGAAGATGAGCAACTGAAGTTGGGTATCAGTGGGAGTGCAGAAAGCTTCTCCAAGGCAGCCTTGTTCAGCTGAGGCTTGAGCCTGGCCCGGGATTAGCCGGGTGGGGCAGGAGCAGTGGTCCAGACGGAGGGAACAGCCTGAGAGGAGGCCCCGAGGGAGAGAGGCCATGGCACAGTGAGGGCTGGAGCGTGGGATCTAGTTAGAACAGAGAATGCAGGGGTGATGTAGGGTCGGGGGCTGAGGGGGGTGGGGAGAGAGCAGCACGTAAAGCAGAGAGGTAAGAGAGGGGAGTGGCGAGATAGGAAGGGTCAGATGTGAAGGGCTTTGCAGGCTGTTAAGGAGTCTGGGGCCCTCTGAGAGAGAGCAAGGAAGACCGAAGCAGTGCAGGAAGGCCCAGGGACGCTTCCAAGGCCCCCTGTCGGGGGGTTGTGGGGTGGGGGGGCAGAGGGAGCGCATGGGGATCTGGCTCAGGCCCAGGCTCCTTGAAGTCTGAATCCTGTCTCTGTCCCCACCTGGCAAAGAGTGGGCCAAGCAAATGGGGCCTGGAGCACCTGCCAAGGTACCTAATGCCCCCGTCCTCATCTGAAAACTAGGGGTGATGGGGGTGCCCCTCGAGTGGGGCAGCCTGCTCTCGGCTCTTGGGAGACCCAATCTGACCCTCATAAAGAGGAGGGCCTACCTTCTACCACTCACCTGAGAAGGTGCAGGGAGAGCGAAAACGAAGGTAAGTCAGGAGGGCCCTTGCGACAGTTTGGGGGCCGGGCTGGCCGCCGGGCCCTGCTCCAGCTGGACCAGTGGGGAAGGAGGCCGAGTGGGCAGAGAGCTGTGGACTTCTGTCCCAAGCCCCGAGCTTCCCCTCACGCACGGCCTCCTGATTCCTGCACAAACTCGAGTATCAGAGTCACCCCGTTTGAATCTTCCCGGGCTAACCGTCCCTGTACGTCGGCTTCTGTCAGGGGCCCTGGGGTGGGGCGACCGTCACAGTCAGTGGGTGGCAGAGCACGAGGCCTGATGCTTTGGGAAGGACTCTCACAACTGCTGTGACGGCCCCATGAGGCAATGCTTCCAAAGTGCTGAGCTTGTGCCGGGCGCACGCGGGCTCTCGAAAATTATTCATTGAGTGGATGTGTAAGTGCATCCATTTCTGTTTTCACTTTGATCAGCTGTGTGGTTTCGGCAAGTTACCTAACCTCTCTGAACCTTAGTCTTTCCCGCCTGTGAAAACAGACACTGTTCTCTTCCTTGGAGGGCACAGTGCAAATTAAGAGGTGGCACAGCTAAGCGCCTGGCAGTCTGACAGGTAGCAGCGCTCTGAGGAGGCAGAGGCGGACTGGGAATGCAGCTCCATCCTGCAAGCCCACGCTGGGAGAGGAGAGGGTCCCCACCTGCCTCTCCTCATCCACTCTGCCCACCTCTGACCTTCCCCTTGACCACTCTCCCTCCCTCTTCCTCCGCTCCTCTGCATCCTCTCCTTGCTCCAGGACTGGACGCTCAATCCATCACTCAGCCCTTTGCCCCCCCTTCCCCCCTGCAGCCTCATCCCACTCTTATCAAAAGCCACTCAGGACCCGATTTGCCAGCTCCTCCTCCGGGCCCCAGCCCCCACCCCACCCTCCAAGCTGCTCCCAGCCTCTCCCAGACAGAAGGGGGACTGAGATGACGAATGGGGCTCCTCTGAGCATGGCAATGAGGAGGAGACTGTTCAGCTGATGGGCAAACCCAGGCAGGGGTGTGGAGGGTGGGGCCAAGGTGCTGGGTGATGGGGGACGGGAGGCCGGTGGGTGCTGGGGTCTGAGACGCTGGGCCTGCCCTGGGCGTGCTGGGCAGGGAGGCTTCCCCATGCCCCTCCTCCATGCTGGGTTGGAAGGTCTCTGTGGAGTGGGGAGCAGGAGGTTGGGGGTCCAGTCCCTGCCCTGCTTCGCATTCCTTTTGTGGCCTTGATTGAGTCCCGGGCCACCTTCAGCCTCAGTGGCCATGTTTGGGTCACATCACCCTTTTGTGTGCCTGGGGATCCGGCAGGGCACCCCGCCCCAGGGGTGCTCTGGGGCGTCTTAGGGTCTCTGGGAGACGGGCTGTGAATTAGATTGTCACACTCTTTCCTCCCATTTCACCTGCAGTGAGTGCTTTCCAGGGGAGGGCAAGGTCAAGGGCTCTGACGTCCACAGGGGACATCCATTCTAAGTGGCTTTGCTGAGGACAGATGGGATGGAGCCAGGGAACGGGGGCGGGAGGCAGGAAGGTCCAGGCTGAGGGAACAGTGTGGGGGGTGCGGAGGGAGAAGGCCGTGCTGGGAGCTGGGTGGGAGGTGGGGGCTGGGCCGGCCCTGTGGGCGAGGAAGGCTGTGCCTGGGTTTTTATGCCATAAAGTAACTCATAGAATAATTTATTATAAATGTATTATAAAAGAATAAATAAAATAGAATTATTTTATCCTCTAACAGGGCAGTCCCTGGACAGCTTTAAGCAGGAGAGTAACAGATGTGTCTGGCGAGCGCCCTGGATCGGGAGGGGAGGGGTGGGCTGGGGCAGCGCCCACCAGCGTCTCTCGGAGCCTGGCCGAAGCCAGGGCACCTCCACCCAGGGGCAAAGGTCCCAGTCCCTAGAGATGCCAAACCTGAGTCACGCACGAACAGTGGCGTGGGTAACGCCTCATAGGGAGAGATGCCCGAAGTCCCCACCCAGGCTGTGACAGGCGGATCCTGGCAGCGGTGGTGGGGGAGGGGACAGGAGAGGGGACAGGGGGAGGGGAGAACCACCTGGGGGGCCAGAGGGGGAGGGCCCGGGGAGTGACTGTGGGTCAGTGTCGCTTTCTGTCACGCACCCTGACCACCCCGCCGTTCCCCTCCCACCCTCCAAAGGTGCCCCCACCTTGTCCTGCCCTTGTCCTGCCTGGCTCCAGGTAAATTCTTTCCAGATCGGCGGCTCTGGATCCAGTGTCCTCTGTCCCCACGGCCCTGATCTCAAATGCACCGGGCTGCTCGCTCGCGCCGCCTGGAGTCTGAACTGCCCTGCAGGTTGTCATGTGGCTGTGGGGCCCTCAGGGGCCCTCAGGGCCGCCCAGGCCAGTGGGCGGCAGCGGCTGTCACCGTTGTCCTGACCTGCCTGTCCTTGCAGGCCCTGAACTGGTTTCCAGGGGAGACACTCTGGCTTCCCAGCTGCACCCCATCCTCAGTGTCCGTAATCGGGCTGTTAGACCCCACCTGAAACCTCCATCGACCCCGGTCCTGCCGGGTGTCTCGAGCACAGGTGTGTGGGCGCGGCCGCACTCCCGCCCACCTGCTCAGATACAGTGTCTCCTGCAGACCAGCCTGCAGCCTCCTCTGCTGGCCCATCCCTGGCAGGGGCCACTTCCAGTCCCAGTTCTGGTCCCCAAGCCCCTCCCAGGCCTGGGCTGCAGCTGCCACCTAGGGAGGTAGCCTGACCCCTGACCCCTGACGTGCTGGCCGGCTCTGGGCCTTGCCCTCAGTGAGCGCCTTCCCTGACAGCCGGGCCACGGTGACTCCTCAGGCCTGGGGAAGGCTCCGGGACACCACTCTGGATGGGGTCTTGGAACTGCCCGTGGGAGGGAGGGAGAACACCGCTGCTCCCACCCCAGGCTGCGTGGGGACAAGCAGAGGTCACCCTGCAGGGATGCTGCCGAGTTTGCCACCAAGCTTCCGTCCCCACCTCTGATTTCTGGAGGGACGTTCTCCCCCACGCTCAGGCCACGAGCTTCCAGTGTGACCAACACCACCTGTCTCCACAGATGGCACGCCCAGAATGGGCTGATCAGGGCCCCCGTCTGTGACCGGTTTGGGGAGGGAAACAGGCTTTGGAGGTGACCGTGCAGTGGGGTCCTGGCTCCACCCCTTACTCGCGGTGAGATTTCGGGCAAACATTTGACTTCCCTGTGCCTTGGTTTGCTCGTCTGTACGACGCAGACAATGATGCTCCCGCTTCACGGGGTGGTTGTGCAGATGGAATCATGGGAAGGGCTCAGCACGGAGCAAGTGCTCAATGAACACTAGCTACGGCATCAACGGGACTAAATTCGGGGCCTTCTGATGCAGTGAATGGGAAAGAGAGCTCTTATTATTATTATTTTTCACTGTTTTTGCTGAATTGCACACCTGGAGCTGCTGGGGGAATCTCACACCACGTGTGAATCCAGCACAAAGGAAAGCGGTGCTCAGGGGAGGGGAAGAAGGGCTGAATCCTGGCAGCATCTTTGAGTCCCTTGATCCAGCTGTTCCTGAAGACCTACCCTGAGCTATTTGGGTACATAACCAATCAGGTCTTTGTTTTTTTCTTCCTTTTCTGCTTAAGTCACCTAGAGTTGGGTTTCTGTCATTTGTACCAAAAGAGTTTTAATGGGTGTCCATCCATCCATCCATTCATCCATCCATCCATCCATCCATCCACAGGTCCTAGCTCTGTGGGCTTAGACGCATCACTTCCTCTCTGAGGATCTGTAAACTGGGAGGTTCACCACCGGCCTTAGGGGGTGGCTTCAAGGACTAATGGGCAACCCCTGTGGAATGCGGTGCTCAGTCACAAATGCAGAGGAGGGGCTCAGTAGATTTCTCTTCCCCCCACATTTTTCTGCCTAAATCCTGCCCCCAGCCCTGCACAGGTGCGTCTGGAAACCCAAGGTAGGACCCATGCCCCCCTCCCTGCCAACCCCTTGTCCTGGATCTTTCCAAGCAGCGGAGTCCAATTGGTACAGCCTTTATTGT
The DNA here is from genome assembly GCA_004026765.1 of Micronycteris hirsuta. Classification (NCBI taxonomy): domain Eukaryota; kingdom Metazoa; phylum Chordata; class Mammalia; order Chiroptera; family Phyllostomidae; genus Micronycteris; species Micronycteris hirsuta. Next base: position 45,485 of record PVJI01013544.1, read on the forward strand.
TTTTCTAGCATTTTCTAGAAGAACGGTGTCATTTGAGGGCTAAAGGGAAACAGGGGGGAGTAAAAAATAACATAAACAAACCGAACAGAAACGCAGGAGGGCAGCAAGAGGAGCTGAGATCGGGGGTTCGGGGCGGAGAGGTGGGAGACCGGGGCCGTCAGGGCCGCTTAGCTTTCGGCCACCAGAGTGGAGAATTCTGCAAAGAAAGTGACAAAGATGTGAGTGAGAGGCGGGCCCTGCAGAAGAGACCAGCTGCGGCCCGGCCGCCGGGCCCCTGCCTGGGGCTTCCTCTTGGTCCTCGCGTCTGCTGCAGAAGTCCTGGCGTGACGGGCCGAGTGGGTGTGGGAATGAATGAATGAATGGAGATGGGAGATGGTGAGCCTCCTGCACCTGTTACTTCATGATGTCACGCAGCCCACGAGTTGTTAATGCCAACTACAGTAATAACGGCCATGAGGATTTTCTGGAAGTTCATCACACGCCAGTCACTGTGCATACAATACCGTATTTGACCCTGACGCTGACCCTATACGTGCATTTTATCATTATTCCCGTTCTGCAGACGAGGAAGGTCGAGCTCAGGGGCCAGCAGTCTTTACAAGCTCATGAGAAGCAGAGCCAGGACTCAGACCCAGGTCTGTGTGACTTCACCCGAGTGTTTCCTTGGCCACCTGTCGAGCTGTACCCCAGCTGCCCATCAGGGTCGCCAGCGGATCCAAGGAGACAGGCCCTCGCAGGCCCTTGCCTTGGAAGTTCTGACTTAGGAAAAGGAGGAGCCATTTTATTTGTTAGGAGGCAATTCTGGGGAGCAGCCAGATTTGAGAACCGCTGTGTGCTCTTCCTCCTCAGGGGGACACGGCAAGGCCCCGGAGGCCCTGAGCACGGGACATCTCCCTGCAGCTCGGAGGAGCGAGCGCACACAGGTGCTCAGCGTGAGCCGAGCTCTGTCCCACGCAGCCGCTCACTTAACATCCCGAGCACTCAGGAAACTGGGAGGAATCACCCCATTTTACAGAAGGAAAAACTGAGGCCCAGAGAGGAGAAGTGATTCTGCAGAGCTGCTGGTCTCCTGGGAAGGAGAACAGCATGTGGCAGGAAGTGCTGGGGGCTGTGGCCTTTCCTCTGAGTCTCGGGGGCACCTCGGGAGTTCTCGCCTCAGGGTCTTTGTGCCTGCGGCTCACTTCTCCGGGAGTGCTCTCCAGACTTTCCCACGGCTAGCTGCTTCTCGAGGCCTGGTCTCAGCCCACCTGGCGCTGACCCAGGGGCCCTCTCTGACCCCCGCCCTGGTGGAAGCAGCAACGCCCTTAGCGAGCCCCTTTTCTGATCACAGGCACAGCACTTACCCCTCGAAGTGCTTCAGAGTGTTTCTCGCCCATTCCTTTGTCGTCCGCCTCCCCTTTGGAACAGACAGCTCGGACCCCACTCACCTTACTCACTGTCCCATCCCACCCCGGGGCTCAGCGCCTGACACTGAGGGACCCTGGGTGTTTGTGAAGAGTAAGGCTGGCACAGAGACGTCACTGGCGCAGGGAGAAGAGGGGTCCTCTACTGTGGCTTCACCGAACCTTCAGGGGGAAGGTGGCTTTTGACTGAGTCCTGTGCGCAGACGCAGGGTTCCCACAGGAAAAAGCAGGCGGTGGGGGGTGGGGCAGGACTGTAGGTGGGGGCTCCCAGGGCGGAAACAAAGGGGTGTGTATGGGGAGACCCCGTAGCCGGCCCGGGCTCCAAACCTGGCTCTGCCGCTGTGGGCGGTGTGACCCAGCCTCACTGAACCTCAGCGCCATCACCCGGAAAGGGAAGAGAGACGTGGGGGTGCTCAGGGGTCCTCAGTTCCCTCTGTGAGCCCCTCTGCCTGCGTTCTCCATGTCCTCCCAAGTGTGGGGTCCTTGCTGTGCTGGCCACAGGGGTGCTGCCCAGCACCCAGCTCTTCTGAGGCCTTCGTTTGACAGAAAGGGGCCCAGTGTCTTTGTGGTTTTGTCTCCAGGAGACGAGAGAGAACAAGGCGTCTGCCACCCTCC
>PVJI01013545.1:0-47529 GCA_004026765.1 Micronycteris hirsuta
CATCTTGAGGCAGTAAAATAAGTGAAAGAAATACAACCAAGTGAACAGAAATGCAAAGCAGTCCAGTTTCCTAACGAATAGGACATTATAGTAGGCTGATACGTACCCCTGGAGTCCTCTTAAACAACGTCGGAGTTTCTATATCCACAAACCCTAAAAAGAGAGAAGTGTCTGAATTTAATAAATAGGAATTTGTCAAATATGATGTCTATGGTACAATCCAACAAATCTGAAGCTACCCTTTATTTAGGAATTTTGACTGAAATAAGTTGTCAAGCCCACTGATGCTGGTTTCTGTAACCCCAAGAAGAAAGCCGAAGATTTTCATAAAATCCTATTCTGTTCATTAGATTGATACTTTTGTCATGAAATAATTCTAACTTAATGGAATCTTGTCTACTAACTTTTGATCTTTAAAATACTCTTGTAGGGTAGAAATAACACAAATAGAGTAGGAAAAACCCCAGGACTGATCAAAGAGTTGGATTCAATTCCCATGACACCCCTGAGCTCACAACAAATGACACATAAGCACAGAGGTGACGACCTGACCTTCAGCAGTGACGGGAAGTCCTGTAAAAGGCATTCTGGCCCTTAAGAGGCTGTGTTTGTGACCCAGTAGGAAACTAAATTATGCTCCAACTTACTAAGTTATGTTCTAGGACAAAACACCTGGAAATTAAACTTCAAAAACCTCTTTACACTTTAAGTGAATTCCAGCCCTCCAGCAACATCTGACCCAATGATGCAGAGGAGAGGATAAGTAAAACTCCTGAACAAAACAGAAGAGGTGCTAAAAAGCTCCAAAGGACACACGGGCATCTCCCTTACCATGTAGATTACAGAGAAACTCCCGCATTTTCATGACCATCTGGGACCTCAGCCGCAGGTTATACTGCATTTGGAAACTACGCAAGTCCAGGTAGCGATACTGCAAACGAAGAGCCTCTGTTTTCTAAACAAATTTAAAGGTTTTTATGTTTAAGTGTTTTTTCAAATATGAAGAAGATATTAACTTTAGATACAGAGTCTGAATTTTCAAAAACTTCAGCTCTACCTTTAGCTCCCACCGTTCGGGTATACACCGCCTTCCCTGATTCCTACCACTTCTAAGTTTGTTACTGGGACAGATTTTACATTTTTTATTATTCATGATTATTAATATGATCCTCCACTGACTGAAATTTGCCTATGATACTAAACACTTAAACATTCAGTTAAATCTGTAGTTGAGTCTTGATTTCAAAGGTCTTTTAAAAATATACACCAGAGTAAAAAACTACGACCTTTTCACCTGAAAGGGACCAAGAGAGTAGGAAATGCAAAGAACAGCAGAGGGAACCTCAGCAGCTGTGCTAGTGGTGAGAACGTTTGCTTGTGCTGTGAATCTCTGCATCCCTCTTTGTGCTGAGAACTTTTTAAAAAGTCCTTTTCCTGGTGTAGCTTATTTCTTTGACTAGAAATAAAGGAACTATCTGTCACTTCTTTTTCTGAAAGCTTAGCTGGGTATTATCGCCCGCCCCCCAACCCCCCGCCCGCCCTCCACCGCCACAGGGCCAACTCTATAACTATATTGCTTCCTCTAATTAAAAGATGAAGTATTGGGAACTTAAAGGTAAGACTAAATAGCCTTGCAATGAATTTAAAAGTCCCTTTGCAGATCAGTTCACAAACCGGGGCTCTGCAGGTCTGCTACGGCAGCTGTGACCCAGCTGAGGTTCACCTGGGTGCACGTCCCCCGCGCTCTCTGGCTTCCCCACCCCCTCAGACTTTGGCATCGGACATCCTGAAGCACTGCAGTACTTACACGCCTGGGAAGTCAGGCCAGCGTGTTGTCACGGTTAGAGGCTTAAACTTAATAGATGTGGGATCTCCCACGCTGCTTGGCCACGCCCAAGCTAGACATAAATTTCCTTTCAAATTGTAAAACAGCAACACACTTGAACAAAAGAACGCCCTGAGTCTTAAAGGCAGAGCCACATTGCCAGCTGTCTGGAAAAGAGTCCAGGTGCTTAGGCACCGCGACAGCTCAACGGAGCGCCACTGTTAAGAAGGCTCATCAGGAAGTCGTGGAACGAACGGAATGGCTCAAGGTATATCTACAGCAGAAGGCTTAGTGGTGTGAAAGTTAAAGATTTTCTTTAAAAAACTCTGAAAACACTTTCCTGGCCATTTTCCAGACATTCTCATTTACTAATAACAGAGGACGGCACCTTCACAAAGTCCTTAATTTCGAAGGGCAGCTTCTTGCAGGAATTCAGAAGTGCAGCTGTTTTAACCTTGACTTCAATCTCACCGGTTGGCATTTTCTGAGAGAGAGAGAGAGAAAAGACCTATTTTCAAATTCACTCATCGGGACCTGTGCACAGTGAGCATTTGTAAAACACATGGCTGATTTATATGTGTAAAATGCATGGGTGTGTATAGTGTGTCGTCTAAATGTCCGTGCGTGATTTTGACGTTCTCATGCATGCATGCCTGTGGCTGACGGGATCGTGAACAAATACCTGCACGTGTACCAGCATGTGTGTTTGCAGTGAAGACTCTGAGATCTGTAGGTTCGTTCGCAGAACTTACAGAGCTTTCGTGCCTGATGTCCAGTGGGTGCGCGTCCTGTGTTGCCTGAACGTGGGGGCAGACAGTGGCGGTGTGTACAAGGAAGAGTGACACAGACAGTGTCTAGACTACTAACTGGGTTCTCTTGTCCTGGAGGCCGGGAAATGACCGTCCCAGACACTTGCACCACAGATTCCAAAGGGGCTTCACATAAAATCTTCTTCACGGAAGCAGCTGACTGCAGAAAAAGAGGGGGAGACATTTCCAAGAAACACATGAACTTAAAGGAATCTGTGTGTGGGGGGGGCGGGTAGGTGGAGGTGGAAGAGGACATAAGGGGGATAAATGGGAATGGGAAAAATATAATAAAAAAATAAACTATTAAAAAAAGGAATCTGTAGTAACTCTAGTCGATGGTTTAGGAAAATGACAATTGTCACATAACCTAATTGCTGTAAATTACTGTGGCTATCCTTAATGACTTTATTAAAGAATTTGGTAAACCGCATCCCCGTTTTGATTCAAGTTAATACAGCAAGTTAAACTCTTAATGAAAAGTTTTAAAATGTGTTCCTTAAAGGAAAATATAAAGAATGATTAATGCAAACGAGTCTCACATACTTTTATTTTTTTATCCTCACCCGAGGACAGTTTTTTAACACATTGCATACCACATAGAAATCTCTAAGACATACACCAGGGACCGCACGTTTTGGGCAAACTTGAAGATGAAGACTATTCGAATGACCAAAATACAATGTAACTGCAATGCTTTATGGGTTCGTGCAATTATGTAGTTTTTCATAGATTGACCTACACGGTTTCCACCAATGAGATCGCTTCATTCGATGTGGACAAGACAGTGTGTTGACATCTAAGGTCCATAACAGATGGCGTGCGCAACATGAGAAAACTCATGAGCGGTCCTTAAGTTGTTAATTGCTTTTATGAACCTGTAACCTAGGTATCAGCCCTGACTGGGAATCAAACCCACAACCCTTCAGTTAGAGGACAACACTCCAACCCCCTGAGCCACACGAGCCAGGGCTACCACATACTTTAAAGGCAAGTGTTTGCGGAGCTGGTCTTAGGGGAGGTCAAGTCCACTAGCAGTAACAGAGGCCAAAGGTTAGCTATGCGCACCTCCGGACCTGAGACCGTTCATTGCGCTGACTTCAGAACACAAAGAGCTGAGCAGATCACTTTTCTCAGGCACAACATTTGTAAACATCACAGCAGAAACCACTGCTGCCCACACCATCATGCTGAGGGGTCTTTATTTTATCTAATTTTAATGGTACTTACTTTTGAGCAGGTAGTAACTTCACATGGCTCAAAATTCCAAGGGGACAGATAAATATACAGTGATAAGTGTCCCTCCTGTCCCTGTCCTCCAGCCCCTCAGTTCCTCTCCCCAGAGGCACCAATGTTACCACATCCTCACATCTCCTTCCAGGACATTCATGAGGTGCGCGCACACACACACACACCCACTCCTAACACAGGTAACAGCCCTCGCCATTGGACTCAATGTTGCTTACTTTTTTTTTTTAGTTTTCATTAACTTCTGAATTTCAAACCTCAAACATATTTAGCTTACCCTAACCACAGCATCAAAGAGGCTTTCAGTAATAGTAGGAAACCTTCTATTACCTCATCCTGGGGAATGACAACTTGAACAAGTCCCTGGAAATCTCTGAGGACCAGGAAGATGTTTTGCCTGATTAATGAAGAAAATGAACATGTTAGGATAAAATCTGAGCCCCAAATTTAAGAAAGCAAAACAAACAAAAGATCCACATAATTTCTCACACTTAGTGTAATAAATATGTACTTTCATTTGTTAGCACAAAAGGAAGACTGATCTTGGGGCATGAGTCTAAATCAGCAGCATGGCTAGACAGAAAAAACAACATGTCCGTCACCTTGGAGTTCTGAAAGCATTTTCCTACATGACGTAGGGGGAGAAAGGTGTCACAGCAGCCGTTCTGAAAGAACTGGTATTGGCTATAGACAATGGGAATGGGAGAGGGCGGAGCAGCTGAATCCATAAAGCTCACGTGTGAACATGAGGCAGAGGCTCCCACTTGGATGTTAATATAATCCCAACATACATTAAGGAGTGTGAGCAGTCTTTTGGTGGCTTTGTACTGTAGCTGTTAACCAATTAACCCTTTTGTCTCTTCCCTCCTCCACCTTCTGGCCTGCTGTAATTTAACCTAGAACATCTCAGAATTTTCTCCTTGTCAGGACTCTCCAACCTTCGGAAGCCAAGGGACATTTCAGTCCCTTGGTGGGACATTTCAGTCCCTTGGTGGGTCATACTTCATTATTGTATCCTTCAACAGATGTTACTGGTACTTATTGAGAGAGACACTATTTGGGTCTTTCAAAACAAAACTAATTTAATGAATTCTGAGAATCTTGCAGGAGTTGCAAAGCTTTTATTCGTTTGCCAGGTTGAAAATTAATAAAGGTTTGGAATTGCCTTGGAAAAACACCACCATGCATTCTTATACCTCGATTTACCTTCGGTACTGAATCCATCCACACAAGGTGACTTCCTGGCCTAAGTGAGAAGAACGCAACTCTCCACACGTGTTGGTTCGGGTGACAAAGCTACTGAGTTCTTTAAAAAAAAAAAAAAAAAAAAAAAGCCAGATTAAAAATATATCATTTCCAAACTGCTTAAAAATAAAGACTCTCAAATCACATCATCTTAGGCATTTCATGTCAAAGGCTAGTTTATAAAGTCAATCTAAGTATGTCATTTGATTTGATCACTACTAAATTTACCCGCAAATGTGTCGAAAGCCAACGGAATAACTGTCTTAATGTAAATTTTTACCTTATATTAGGAAATCTAAATTGTTTTGATTACCTTGCATTTGCATTGCCCTAAAATTACCCCATTGTTAATAGTGCTCATATCTTTCCCAAATCAAATAGGATCTTTGGAATCACATCAGTTTCATATGAATCTAGAATGAAAGTCACTATGTACACTTAGAAAACACTATTGGAAGTATTCTCAAGTGTGGATTTTTCAAGATTTATTAGTAGCATCAACTAAAAGCAGAATAGCCTATGTGGCTACTTTTCTGGTCCTTTTACACTCCAGAATAAAAACAAAACAAAACAGCTACATTATAAGAAATGAAGCGGGTGAATGATCTGCTTCCACACATAAGGCCATCCTTCCAACTAAGACTAGGGGGAATGGAGAACAGGAGGAAGCGCTGTCCAGAGACAAGAAAGAGCTCTTCACTGCTTTCACCTGGGACTCTCCACTGTGAACTCAGTGTCAGACTTCTGGAGAGAGACCCGCAGATCAGCTGGGCTATCTTTCCGGTGGGTGTAGCTACACCCCTATTTAGCCGAGTTAACCAACTGGAGAACATGTTGGAGCTGCAGGAAGGCGAGAGACGCTTACGAATCTCACACTGCCGGTGTTGAGTGGTGGTCAACAATCATTTTTGTAAATATACACGAATCCCTTAAAGTGCTAGGAGTTCACACTCTCTGCTCCAATATTTAAGCCCTTCGCCGCCGAATACGTGTCTAGGCACTAGATCGATCCGCAGGGTCTTTGGGGCCCTTGGAGAGTGGGTAGAAGAAAGACCTTTGCCCCCTCTGCATGCATCAGTTTCCAGTTATATTAACAAACACAATTGCGGCCAGATGTGCAAGAACGCGTCCACACAGCAGCGCAAGGCGTGATTCCGGGACCCCGCAGAGACGGAAGGAGCCGGTCACACGCGAACGCCCCGCCTTTCCCTTCCTTCCACGCTTCCCCGAAGATTCCTCCCGGAGAAACGAAAAACAGGGAGAACTCAGCCACGCGTTTCAAATCTCCTAGCGCCGACCTCGGATCTTCAAAATGAGGAAGAGGGCAAATCCCAAACTTTCTGAGGGTCCGAACCCACTAGCTGATTGCCCAGGGGGAGCCAAGTGCTCCTCCAGGCACCCAGCGAGCGCCCAAGATTACGGTGAGCACAAGCAACCAATCAGCGCAGAGGAGCTGCCGCCATGCTTAGTGCGGCCGGAAGTTGGAAGGAAAGCTTCACGTCAGCAGGAAAGAAAGGTAGTGTAGAGCAAACGCCGCGCGCTTAGAAAAATTGAGGCCCGTGGTTAGGTCGCTCGAACGTGCCCTCAGTAAAAATGGCAACCTTAGTGGCTTCACTGACTTGGAATCGGCGCCTGAGGCTTCCGGTGACAGGCCGCGGAGCGAGGCGGGAAACAGTTTTAAACTGAGGCGGTGGCTAGCTAGGGAGTCAATTGCGGCTTCTCAACGGCGGGATTTTGCATCTGGCCTTGTTTGGCACCCGAGGGGCTCAGGTGCAAAGTGCGAGGCGGGACACACTGTTCCCCTCTGCGGGCAGAGGTTGACTCGGCAGGAGCGAGGGTGGCAGAGCTGGGCGTCTGGGTGTGCGGAAATGTCCCTCGGGTGAAGTCGCAGGGCTCTCCTGGCGTCTGAGGGAGCAGCTGTCTCCCTAGTGGGCATGTTTGTGTCCCTGGTGAACCCGCTTGTCGTGGAGCGCAAAAGAATTTGGGAGGGCCAAGTGTTCCTCCGGCCTCGCCCTTAGCTGCCATTTGGGCGGCCTTTCCCCTACCCCGCTCGCCCCACTTCTGGGGATTTCAGCCTGGACCGAGAGTTGGGTCCAGTGTTGAACAATGATTCGTGAAGCCGGCATGGGTGACAGCGTCATCACGGCACTTCATTGGTAAGATGCTTTGTATTGGTCCGGGACTGGCTGTGAACTTGATATTTCAACCTGTTGTGTGGTTGTTATCTTCACAGTTTAGTGCGTTTCGTTGTGTTTCCCTCTGTGTCCCGAGCGCCCGGCTGAGCCCTGGCCGCGGGCCGGTTGACTTCAGGGGTTGGTGACGACTGCAGAAAAGTGACCGGAGTCAGGGTTGCTGCCTCCACTGATGCAGCACAAGAAAAACAGCGAAGCTGGAACCTTGTCCTCTGCCCAGAGGACTTGGCGGGAGAGCTAGCGAATTTTAAACTAATTTTTAAAATTTAAGAAACTGTTTTGTAAATACATATATTGTACCTGGCTTTTGAATTTTATGTATTCATTTATGCTTGGCTGGTGTGCAATATTATATTAGTCGTGTTAGTTTTAGGTATACAATATAGTGATCTGACATTTGCATACTCTGCAACGGGGTCATCTCACTAATTCTAGCAAGCTTGTGTCACCGTGCCAACTTCGACAATGGTGTTGACTAGGATCCCTTCACCCTTTTCACCCCTCCCCAGACCCCCTGCCCTTAGGCAATTAACTTTCTCCTGTTTAGAATTCTGGGTTTCTTTCTTTTTATGTAGACTATGGATTCTTACGATACACCGGAGTCGACTCCCAGACAAAGTGCATCCTCAAGGCTTAAGGAGTACTTCTTAGGGGCCACCCCTCTGCAGAAGCGGCTGGAGTCGGCGCGGAAGCAGGCCTCGCTTGTCCCGACCTCGCCTCCACGGAGGATTCCCCAGCGGTCGCAGTTGCGGGTATGCTTTTTGGGTGCCTTCGTGCCACTCAGTTAATTGAGAATGTGCATGAGCCACACATTTCAGTTTTGGTTGCTCTTCCTATTATTAGTATTTTCTCAGTTGCTCAGGTAATAAAATAAATGAGAAACAGCTAAAAAACAACCCCAGTTATTTATACCATTAGTGCCTCTTTTGTTATGTCTTTTAAACCCCTTTAATCTGGAATGTTCCCACACTATGTCTTTTTTGGCATTGACATTTTTTGAAGAGGATGGTTTCCTCCTGTCTCCTTTTTGAAATAGAATATGCCTCACGTTGTATTTGTCTGATGTCAACCTCGTGGTGAGGTTGAGTTGCGTACGCTTGGCTGGGACACTCTGTCCCAGCTGTTGTGTCCTTGGGGAATGATCTCTGGCACCACACGGGTGACGTTCATTTTGGTCATCCCGTCGGGGTGCTGTCCAGTAATTACAGTGCCAGCCCCAATCTGCGACTAGTCGGCAGTCGGTGGGGCGACACTTTAAGATGACGCAGATACCGTGGCACTTGCCTCAATTTCCTCGTAGGCTTAACATCCATTGAAAATTTTTGCCTGATCCCATCTTCCTCATGATGCTTGCAAGATAATGATTTTCCATCTCCATTTACTCCATGCTTACCAACCAGCTTTTGGCATTCTGTTTTAAGCCCTTCTCACTTCTCCTCCATGTATTTATCTGTCAGTGAGAATTCATGGATTGCTGTTTTTCAAATTTTTGTAACTCATTAGCAAATTCTTTTGGTGGGTGTTTAAATTGACCCAGCTTTCTCTGGTGGCATCATGCTCTCTTCTGATCATTCATAAGCGACCCTGAAGGTGTGCCCCATTAGTAATGTGTAATTTTACTGAAACGCGAAATCAGGCCCCAGGCAGTGCAAGCAGGGCGTGTTGCTTTGAGTCACTTTGCAGGGAGCAGGGCTGACGGGCACTCACAGCGCCTTGTGACTTTGTGGTCTGTCCGTGCTGTGTAACCAGTATCTTTTGGGGTGTGAGAAAATGTTTGCTTCTTTGTGAAAACTCTTAAAGACCAATTAACTAGTGCTGGTAATGAAAAGTGACGGTTCCTAACCAGAGAACAGACGTCGTGTGTTTAGACTAAAGTTCGGAATGTCCAATTCGGTGCTCCCTTTGTCTGTGATACAAATAATTTTGCCATACGTTTTGATAGGAATAAGAAAAAAGTTTATGACTTTTATGTAAAAGTTTATAACCATCTCCATGAGTTCTCTAGTCAGAGCAAATGTTTTTGTGAGTAGACGACGGTAGTGAAAGTTCTCGAAGATGGCTGTGAGACCGATAGGGATTGTGTAGAAAACCTCAGCTCGGGGTAGAACTGGGAGCCAGTAGGGTGTCTGTGAGGGTGTCTGTGAGGGCGCTTGGTAATGTCGTAGGGCCGACACAGATGAAGTGCCTTTGTTTCTGACGGTGCCTGTGGCTCTGATGGAGCCTGGCGGAAATACTCCCCAGTGCCTTTCATTTCATATACTGTGTGAGGCATTGGGTCAGAGTGGGTTTACTGCCAAGCAGTTTAAAAAATTAATTAAAACCAGTCAGATTAGTTGCTCTAGGAATAATTACTATTTTCAAATCTATAATTTTAAGTTTCTAAAAGTGAACCATGAAAGTTCATTCTATTAATGCTGATTGGACACCTGTTCTAGATGGCACTGTTCTAGGTGCTGAAATGTAGTAGGGAGTAAAATAAACCAAACCCCTGATTTCATTGAATGTATCCTGTAGCAGGGAAGACAGACAATAAAAATCAGATGAATCTATAATATCAGATAGTAATAAATGCTGTGAAAGTTTGGAGTGGGTACGGGTGCTTTAGACAGGGTGGCCTCGAGTGACTTCCGGGCAGAGAGCTGAGTGACTTCCGGCAGAGAGCTGACTTCCGGAGGAAAGGGACACGCTGCGTGAACACCCGTGGGAAGAGAATGCCGAAAGGAAGGTGCAGCAAAAGTGAGGGCCTGGTCAAGGGCCTTCAGAGAGCCTTGCAAACTCCAGTCTGGCTGGAGTGCAAAGAGCAGGTACCCAGTCATAGATTTGTATTAAATACTACGATTAAGTTTTTACTTACTAAAGTTTCCTAATTCTTAAACTTCTTTTGTGATTTTTTTTTTTTTAGGAAGATGTTGATCCCCAAAAGGTTGCATTCCTTCTGCATAAGCAGTGGACTCTGTATAGTTCAACGCCCCTGTATAAATTCTCCTACACTAATCTCAAAGAGTATTCGAAACTCCTGAGTGCATTTATCGCTGCCGAAAAGCAGAAAGGACTTGCCGTGGAAGTGGGCGAAGACTTGAACATCAAAGCGAGTTTCTCTGCTCTCCTGGGAGTGAAAGGAACGCACAGAGACCCTGACGCGTTCCTTGTCCAGGTACAGTGTCTAAGCAGGGCTTGGTTCCGAGGGGAAAAGAATCTGCCTTGTTTTGCTTTGGAAATTGTGGTGATTTTTACTGTTTGAAAAATTTTCAAGCTCGTGATTTATGAGTCTTTTATGTCTTATTTGACCAAGTTAAAGTAATTAGATATGGGCAGTTTAAAAAAAGTTTTTTCTATTACAGTGCAGGGTGCGGCAAAAGTAGGTTTATAGCTGCGAGTAGGTGAAACAGTTTATTCTTGTATAATTATTTATTAATTATTGTATTAATTTCCATGTGAACAACTGTAAAACCTACTTTTGCCCCACACTGTATAAACATGTCTGTTTTAGAACATTTAGAAAATAGATAAAGTACAAAGAAAGTTAAAAACTACAGTTTAACATTTTGGTACACATCTTTTTGTCAGTATACAATCTGAATAGGCCTACATCTATTAAAGAAGCTGAATTAATAATAATAACTTTTCAAAACAGAAAGCACCAGGCTCAGATAGGTTCACTGATGAATTCTACCAAACATTTAAGGAAGACAGCATACCAATTATCTACATTCTCTTTCAGAGAATAGAAGCAGAGGGAATATTTTCTAACTCATTCCATGAGGTCAGCATTACACTAAACCAAAGTTAGACCAAGACATTATAAGAAAACTGCAAACCACCCTTTCGTAAACATAGATACATGTATTTGGCTACTTGTATCAAGATTGGGATCACATTGCCCGTACTTATTTGCATTGTGGCTTTTTTTACTAACAATGTTGAAGATAATTACTCATGTCATTAGGAAGTTTACAGTTCTGTGGTTTTTACTGGGATTAAATTCCAGAAGTAGAATTTTAACAAAAAATATGTAACATATTACACATTGTGATATCACGTTAAGTTACTCTCAGAAATGTAACATTTTACATTCCTTCCTATATGCAATGTATAAAAGTAATATGATTCACGTTTGATTCGTTATAAACAGGATATTTTATGGCTGAGTAGAATTCCACTGTATAAATGTCCCGCAGTTGCTTTATCCACTCATCTACTCATGGATACTTGGGCTGCTTCCATATCCTGGCGATTGTAAATAACACTGCGATGAACATGGGGGTGCTTATCTTCTTTTGAATTAGTGTTTTGAGTTCCTTCAGATCTATTCCCAAAAGTGGGATCACTGGGTCATAAGGCAGATTCATTTTTAATGTTTTGAGGTATCTCCATACTGCTTTCCACAGTGGCTGCACCAGTCAAGTTTAACGAAAACATCTATGAATATCTGGAAGGCAGGTTTTCCATGTCATTGACAAATTTAATGTCTGAAGGTTTAGTCAGTCTGCTGGAAAGTCGAGTCAAAATTCTAAAAGATCTCAATGGATTGGTACAATGGGCAAACTGAAAGATACTGAAATTCTAATAGGGTTAAGTTTGCTGTCTCAGTAGAGGTTGGGATGGGGACTTACCTATTAACAGCAAAATCGAATGTGTAGGGCTTTGATTTATGTAAAGCTGCCGACTAAAAACCAGGAAATTGCTGCAATCTAATGGTGTGTTGATAGGAGTGTAACCTAGGTTAAAGCCGATGGTAGTCCTGTAATCAGATCTTCCTGAGGAATTATATTCGCTTATGTTCACCCATAGGGAATTTCAGAGAAGAGTGACCAGGGTTATTGGAGATACTGAACTTGGTAGTACATATGATAGGGATCATGTATTTGAAGGGCTTTTCCTGCAGAATAGACATTAGATTTTGCTTTGTTCTCCATGCATATGAGGAAGAAAGCACGACCAGTGGGTAGAAACTATAGGGCCTCACATGAGAGAACACTTGAAGGTGATAGAAAGAGCTGCCTTAGGAAGTGTTGAAGTTTTCTTCAATGCAAGAGTTCAAGGATACTGCATTTGGTGACAGTAAAAGCTGTCCTTTCTAAAGCTGAGATTTTTTTCGTCATACTGTACCTGGTCGTACCATATCGGCATCCTTTAGTTTGCATTTTGGTTGTATGAGGATCTTGCCAATTGCCACGTCTCTAGTGTGTAACAGTATTAGGAAAAAGCTCAGTGAACTTGATAAAGCCTAATAATGATTAGGGGCACTATTCTCTGTGTTTTTTTCATAAGTACTGTATCTTCTTATTTCTAAATATACTAATTAATTTTGAAATGATGTAATTTAGGAGTTAATTTACTTTTAAAGGGCTTTTTTTTAAAGTTTATTTTTTAGAGTGTGGGGAAGGGAGGGAGAAAGAGGGGAGAGAAACATCGACATGAGAGAGAGAAGCGTCAATGGGCTGCTTCCCGTACGTGCCCTGACTGTGACCTTCAGCTTTGCATGATGACGCCCATCCCACTGAGCCGCACTCTTCAGGGCAGGAGTAAGTGTACTTTTGAACTTAATGAGCCTGTTTTTATTTTCCTCCTTTGTAGATTCTGTCGAAATCTCAATTGCCATCTGAGAGCAGAGAAGGCAGAGTGCTGTGGACTGGTTGGTTCTGCTGTGTGTTTGGAGACAGTCTTCTGGAGACCGTCCCGGAAGACTTCACCTGCCTACCCTTATTCCTAGCAAGTGGAGCAGAGACGAACACCGCCCTCGTGGGAACCTGGTTTCAGAAGACTTTTGACTGCTGTTTCAGCCCCTTAGCCATCAATGCGTTCAATCTCTCCTGGATGGCGGCTATGTGGACTGCATGCCAAGTGGACTGCTCTGTGGCCACCACTGAATTCCTCTGGTCCGTACCCTGTAGCCCTCAGAGTCTGGATATTTCTTATGCCATACATCCGGAAGACGCCAAAGCTTTGTGGGACAGTGTCCACAAAGCACCTGGGGAAGTCACCCAGGAGGAAGTGGACTTGTTCATGGACTGCCTTTGTTCACATTTCTATAGGCATTTCAAAATTCATTTATCAGCCACAAGATTGGTTCGTGTTTCCACATCTGTAGCTACAGCCCATACTGATGGAAAAATAAAGGTTAGTTTGAACAAATCTAGTTAAGTAATTGTTCCTTACTGTTGCAAAGTTTTCAAAGTGTATGGCAATCGTATTTTCCACGTGGAAGAAACACTGAATGTCTACCAATTCAAGGCAGTAGAGAGATTTTATTTTATGCTTTCTAAAAGATTTACTAAAAATTCTTTAGCTTTCCCAATTCAGCTTTATTATGGAAAGAGGCTATGGAGTGTGCTACAGATTTTGGTAATGATATGAATTACTCTGTAGTAACTTTGAAACTTTCAAAATAGTTCCTTGTCAAACTTTGAAATAATCAGATAGAGTATTTTGTATGTTAGATAAGAAAACTATAACCAGAAACATATAACCTTACGTAATCATCTTTATATTTTAGGCTTTTCTATCCCTGCTGGAAAAGAAATAATAAAGTCATTGTTTTACTGTTTATGACATCCTTATTAGAGGAAGTATCAGAAATCACCTGAGAATAGGCCTTTAAATACAGTAAAATACAATCACCATAAACACTCAGTGAATACTGGTTTTGTCACTGTGCTGGGAGTTTAACATGTCTTTATAGTGATCTTCAGAGTAACCCTGCTGTTAGGTGTTTTTGTCCACATTTTACTTTTAAATGAGGCCAAGACAGGCTTAAGTACACATGCAAGATAGCTTAGTGAGAGGAGGAGCCGCGATCCGAACGCTTATTTCCCAGGTTCCAAGAAGTCAGACTCTGTCTGTAAGTGATCTATTAGTGCTTTCCAAACTGGAGGGCACAGCGCAGCAGGAGGCTGGGAAATAATTCTGATGGGAAGAGACCAGCTTTCAAAACAAAAAGAAATAGAAATTATAAAAATGAAAGTATCATATGTGGTAAGGGTATACTTCATTTGTACTGGGTCATGCTGTTAAATTGATATCTTACTATGATTTACAGTAAGAAATTTACAAGATTATACTGTACCATGTGATTTTGACATTATAAAGGAAAATGCCATTTTAGCCCCTCAGAATTCAATGTTTTTGAAGTCCTTATATCACAGGTAGCAAGCACAAGGCCCGCGGGCCAAATCTGGTCCTCCACCTTGTTTTATCTAGCCCGACGCCTTGTTTCTACCCAGCAGCAGTGCCAAGCTCCTTGCCCCTAGTTAAGGAGGAGTTACATCTATACAGTCCTAAAATTACATTTGGCCCTTTGAAGGCAACCGCGAGGCTGATGTGGCCCCCGGTGACAATGAGTTTGACGCCCCCACCTTTTATATATTTAAAAATTTTGTTTCCATATGCATACACCCTGTTAGTAAACTACATTTAAAAACTTTTATATAATGTGTTGTTACCCATCTATGTATAGGAGGGTGGTCCTTAAACACATTTATTTTATCTGGTCTATTCTAAATCTAAGAGCCTCTCTTAATGATGTAAGACTGCAACTGGCTCTGAGGTTCCAATAATCCCACGACGATGGCTAACATTTATTTAGCACCAAATTGTGCCAGGCATTATTAAGCGTTCTGCACCTTGTGTCTCCTTTAGCCTTCATTCACCACAGCCTGCATACATAGTCTGTACAGTTACATAGCTTATAAAGAGGAAACGTAACACAGGATAAGCAGGTCCCCTCCGATCACACAGCTAGTAAGTGGGGCTGGAACTTGATGGAGCTCATGCTTTCATCGACAACACTGCAGTGCCTCTCAAAGATTTAGAATTAATGTATTAGCCAGGTTTCTGCCATCCGCTTTGTTTCCACAAGATGCATTTGGAATTGTATATCCCTTTGAGAAGAAGGAAGCTGTGGAACCTCTTTCTAGAAAATGCAGATATTTGCTTCTAAGTCCAAGGGGTTCATAGATGCCCACCTTCCCCTCACTCTTTGGGAGGATCGTTAGCCCAACCAAGCATGGAAGCCAGGATAAATAAGAACCCTAGTCTAATTACTTCAAGTACCATTGGCTATAGTTGTAAATTTATTAAAGTTTCTAGTCTTCATTAGGTAAAATTTATTTGACTTAGAGCAGCAGTAGTTTTGGTTCCTGTTTATATCTTAGCCTGCAGATACGGAATTTAAAATAACCTCGGAGTATGTATCAAATACAAACTGCTTTGTTATCATAATTCTATTTTAATGTTAAATGTCCTTTCTTTTCAGATTCTGTGTCATAAATACCTTATTGGAGTGTTGGCATATTTGACAGAACTGGCCATTTTCCAAATCGAGTGAGGCCTTGTGTGGACTGGACGTTATGGGCTATATACCGTCTTCTCCTTGATTGTTTGCCTAACTGCTGTGCTGAGAGGGGCCGCGGGGAGAAACGCACCCCCCCACCCCGCATCTGTGTCCTCACGGCGCCTTTGCAGGTGCCCAGAAGGGAGCCACGCAGGACCCCGAAGAACAGGAGGTGGCAGGGGGTGGACCACAGCCACTGCTCCTGTAACAGCTGCGGTGCTTGGGCGCCTGTCTCTGCAAAAGGCTGAGTTGTGATTTGTTGGCCTTCTTCCTAAGAAATATGTAATGTTTATTCTGTCAGCTTTTAGAATTCAAATGAGGTTCCTCTAGTAGTCAGTATTTCTGATTTGTGTCTGTAAAACTTTTAACCCCTTGTAAGCATTTTATACTTGCAGTCAGAGAATTTCTGTCTTGTAAAGACATTCTCCTCGCACCATTTTGCTGTAGAGAACTAGCAATCAAAAAGTCCTCCGCAAAGGAAACGAAAGATGAGTGTAGGTTTTTAAAGCCACTAATATGCTTCTCTTTTTAATATTCTATCCTTATTGCAACGTTGAATTAAATAGTCACTTTTAAACTGAAGCAGTGTGTTTATCGGTGTCTTGGTGACAGATCTTTAATTGATGTCTCAGGAATGGGCTTTAATTGATGTCTCATCATGGGCTTTTTCTCTAGCACAAAGGTTACAAACCAAGAATTATACAGAGTTATATAGTTGTACGTTTGGAAGGGAACCTCTTTGAGGCACTGGTGAACCTCTTTGAGGGCAGAGACTTTCTTAACTTTCATGTCCATAATTTTGCCTTAAGCACAGTGCTTAGTAAATAAAATGAATGAATTTTAACCAACTCTTCCATTTTGCTGATGGAAACTACAAAACTTGAGAGACTTGCCTAAGAGGTTATATCTAAATCCCTTCTTTTTATCAATAGTAACTGAGCATAGGAAGGTTTTGTTTTACTCTAGAAACCAGGTTTTTAAAAATCTTGTTTGGAGGAAAGTAACTTTAATAGGTTATCTTTCTAAAAACAAATACTAGCTTCTGGAGTGTGGTATATTATTTCACATAAATTGGGATCAGCAGAGGTAGCAGAAAAAGCAGGAGCTTTGGAGTCAGACATTCATTCATTCAACTGATACTGAGTTTCTGCTCTTCACTTAGAATTGTATTGGGTAACAGGGCTGTAGCAGGGAAAGCGAAAGAGACCCCTGTCCCCTGGGAATGCTATTCTAATGGAGGAAGGCAGAAGAGAACTAATTTCCTGTGGAGATGAATGCTGTGAAGAAAATAAGGCGGTGTGCTAAGAGGGAGGGTGACTGGGGCAGGCCTGCTTTAGGGACAGGTGTCCAGAAAGGGACCTTTGAGGGAGTGACAGGTGAACTGAGTCCTGGGTGATGAGTGGGAACCAGCCACGGGAAGGTCTGAGGATGGCTGTGCACAGCAGGTGACACTGCCGGAGGGAAGGCCTTGGGACAGGTAAGGGCTCAGCCTGTTTGAGGAGTGAAGGGAATGTGTGTGGCTAGAACACAGCGAGTGAGAGTGGAGCAGCGTGAGACGGGGCTGAGGACACGGTGCGGCAGGAACTTCCGAGTGGGATGCCTCCCAACGCTTGGCTGGGCACATGGCTGCCCAGAATAGGGGTGAAGTTTTCCAGCCTTTCCCATTGGTCTCTGAGTTCTGACCCAGGGCAT
Source organism: Micronycteris hirsuta (assembly GCA_004026765.1). NCBI lineage: Eukaryota > Metazoa > Chordata > Mammalia > Chiroptera > Phyllostomidae > Micronycteris > Micronycteris hirsuta. Next base: position 17,341 of record PVJI01013545.1, read on the forward strand.
GTAGGTGTATAGAGCTTCCAGGGTTCTTCCTTAAAACACGGTGGACTTATATATCCCTTGCCCTTGTCTTCCAGCTTTGCTGCTTGGAACACACATGACGAACTCCAGCTGCTCTTTTAGGTCGCAGGGATGAGGGTCAGGTCCTAAGGATCGGGGGACAGGGCCTGGAAGGGGTTTGTGCCCCGACGGCTTCTGGAAGCTGAACCCTCGTACCAGCTTTGGGTGGTCTTCCTCTAGACATATGTCAGAGAAGCAAACTTCCCCCATGTTTCAGTGTTGATGTTTTAGAGATCTCACCCATAACCAGGCCGAATCCTGATCCAGAGAAGCAAGAGTCGCATCATCCAAGTTTTTATAGGTACTGTGAAGAGATGGGGTTTTATACTAAATGCAATGGGAAGGAAGCCACTGAGGTTTTAGGTAGGAGAGTAACAGGACCCACTTTGCACTTTATACGGTGTAGAATGAGCTGTAGGTGAACAACAGTGGGAGAGGGAAAATAGTGACAAGGTTGCTAGAAATGGTACAACGTCTATCAAGAAGTTAGTGATTGACTGTCAAAATTATGTGGTTTGCCCTTTGACCACCTACCCCACTTCTGCGATTCTGTCCCCGAACTTACTGGCAAAATACAAAACGGAGCCTGCACAAGGCTATTTGTTACAACGGTAAGGCTAAAAAAAATCCAAATGCCCATCAGAGGGGGATTTGTTGAATAAATTATGGTGTGGTTCTCAATAAATTACTGCTATGCGACTATGAAAAGGTTTGAGGAAGGTATCGAATACTGCAATCGCTAGAATCTATTATGTGAAAGCAAAATGTGGGCAGAGTGTATAGTGTGGAAGGAATGGGGGAATATATTGTATGTTTCCTTACATTAAAAAAAAGGACAAATCAAGAACTAGTAAAAGTGGTTATTAATAGGGGAAAGGAAGGAACTGGGTAGGGGAACAGGAATGAAAATCAAGGCTTCTCTGAATGTTCCCTGTTTATAGTTTAGAACCCTATTACTGGTTTATATAATTGTGAAACAAAATTAGGTCCAAAAGGGAAAAAAGCAATCCTTAAAAGCTGAAAATGAACTAACCATACTAAGTTCATGCTATAATCACACAAATAATTATTTTTAGTATCTTTAAATACTTCTATTTTGACTATACATCATCAGTGGTCCATAGCCTAGGAAAACAGCAAAGGAATCTTAAATTGCATTGTTATATTTTTATTAATATTGGTATTATTTTACCACTATTTATAAGATGAAACATGTAAATGAAAACAGGAACAGATTTACAGTGTAAGAGAAAAGATAAACAAATTGTAAAATCAGGTAGGCTAAGTAGAAACTGTAATATTAAATTTGAATTGGAAATATCAGAATGAACTGATTTATTTTTGAGATGCAGAAGTTTTAAATTTTGGTGAAGTCCAGTTTATCAATTTTTTCTATTATTGTTCTTTTGGTGTTACATCTAAAAAATCATTGCTTAACCTTAAGTCCTGAAGATTTATGTTTTCTTCTATGGATTTTATCATTTTAGTTCTTAAATTTAGGTCTATAATCCATTTTGGGTTACTTTTTATGTATGGTGCATGTGGATATTCATTTGTTCCATCACCATTTATTGAAAAGATAATTTTCCCATTGAATTGTGTTACCTTTCTTAAAAGTCAGTTGGCTGTGGATGTTTATTTCGGGATTCTCCATTCTACTTAATTGATCTATAATATGTCAGTCCTTATGCCACTATTGCACTGTCTTGATTACTAAAGATTTGTAGTGTGTTTTAAAATCAGAAAGTATGCTTTTCTAGCTTTATTCTTTTTTCAAGAATGTTCTGGCTATTCTGGGTCTTTCACATTTTTATAAAAATTTTAGCATTTGTTGGTCAATTTCTATAAAAAAGTTAGCTAGGATATTGATAGTGATTGTTTTGAATCTGTAAATAAATACATTTGTGGAGTATCATCATAATTTTATTAAGGTCTCCAACCTATGAACATGGGATATCTTTCCATTTATTTAAATCTTTCAAAATTTCCTTCAACTATGTTTTATAGTTTTCAGCATACAAAGATTGCATTTTGTTAAATTTATTCCTAAATATGACTTTCTTGTGCTATTTAGAATTGTCTTCTTATTTTGGACTGTTTGTTACTGGTGCATAGAAACACAGTTGATTTTGTATATTGCTTTCATGTCCTGTGACCTCGCTGCCCTTGTTTGCACTGGTATTTTCAGGGAATTCCATAGGATTTTCTATACACAAGATTGGTGTCCTTTGTGAATAAAGAATTTTACTTGTTAATTTCAATCTGAATGCTCATTTCTTTTTTCATGCTAAATTGCTTTGGCTAGGATCTTCAGTATAAGAAGAAATGGAAGTGGTGAGAATCTACATCTTGTTCCTGACCTTAATGAGAAAGCATTTAAATAGCATGTTAAGTAGGTGTCTCCTAAGTGCCTTTATCAGCTTAAAGCGGCACCTTTCTATTCCTAACTTGTTGGGTTTTTTTTGTTATGAGTGGGTGTTGTCAAATTTCTTATTCTGCATCTGTTGAGATGATTCAAATTTTTTTTTTTTTCACTCGAAACTACACTCCACTTCTAGTTTCTAGGATTTTATGGAAGGAGTTTGGAAGTTGCCATCCTGTCCTAGCCACAAGGAAACAGGTGAACAGATGGAGAAAATAAAACTCTTCTAGATCTCCAGGAGAGATGAGGACACAGGGCAAACCGCTGCCCTGAGACTGGAGAAACAAACCGGCAAACCAGGGAGTCACGGCTTCCCGGAGCGGAAACCGCACGGGCACCAGCGCCGGGTAAGCGAACCAGAACTGTGACTGCTGACGTGCCAGAGGCTCAGTGTGGACGAACCCGAGAGTGAAAATCCCCAGGGGTCCAGGTACAGAGGGGTGAAGTCACTGTGCAAACGAGTTAACAAAACGTTCTGTCTTACAGCAGTGTCTTTATTTCACCTGGTAAAAACTGACTCCCCCGAACGCTTTGGCTAGTCCTGCAGTTCCTGGGTCTCTGTTCTTGAATCACAGCCGCATGAATTGCTCCCAACCGGGGACATCCCTGGTTATGAAGAGTCTAATCCCTAGAATTTTGTTCTTGTTATTTTCCTCCTTTTCTTCCAGTATAGGTAATACCAGAGCCTTGAGAAATACGTGATTCTGCCTTGAAGACTGGCTGTTAATGATGCAGTAGTATGTAAGGATCTCAGAAATGTTTAGTTTTTCAATGTAACTAACCAAACTACTTAAGGTTTCAAACGACCAATTGATTTCAGGCAGTTTCGCGTGGGCCTGCCGTGGCAGTGGGACAGAGGAAGAGGAATGGAGCGGGAGTCTGGGCGACTGATTTCTATTGTTGGTGCCATCACTGAATGTTTACGCTAAGGAAGGGCTTCTGGGATTTCAGCTTAGAGCAAAGAAACAAATGGGTGTGGACCAGATGCTTGTTGAGTCCTTCTGGCTCAAAATTGTATGATTCTAAGTTCTATACCAGAAAATAAGTGTAGTGCTTAGGAAATGCTATAGTAAATATTTAGTTAATATAAAAGAAACATTAATATAAATATTAATATGTTATATATTAAACTTTTTATATAAAATATAACTAGCTGGCAGTCCCTTTATTCTTTCAGGTTTCTGAAAGTACTTATAACTTTACATGAAAGAAATATAAATGATATAGAAACAGAAAATCTAAATAGCAAAGATACAAACATTAAAAATTTTTATGGTAAGTACTATCTTTATTTTAAAAAGTTATACATGCTAGAAAAAAGCATAAATGATACACGTAAACAACTGTTTACCAAATACTTATTTTTTTCCTTGTAAAGGTGCAAATGATTTTTAAATGTAAACACAAAAGTTGCCAAACATTTTTTAGTCGGGGCAGGGAGGGAGGAGGAGGTTATTCCTTTTGTTGTGGATTAAGTCTTATTTAAGGATTTTCCTGCAAAAGGTCTATGGACACAATGACAACCACTGAAATTGTATCATTTTTTCCTTAGAACTTTTTAACTTTGCTTCCAAAGTGCAATGTGAGAGAAGGAGTAACAGTGGTGTTACAGAATGAGGATAATGATACACAGTTGTACAAAAGTACGGAGACAGCAGGGAAATGCCTCGGTTGGTGTTACACCCACTCCCACTGGCTGTCACGCGAACTGAAGACTTCGTTCCTTGGAGGCTGTGACTGCAGGCGGGCCTCTGCTTCAGCAGGCCTGAGCAGCAAGTGTAAACTGCACAACAGCGTTCACTGCTAGGGAGAGGACATTTTCCCCGCTGATCGGAAGGAGAGCTGCTTCCGTCAGTCAGTGTGTTTCTGAGTAAAAACTTGCAGAGTTGCACGTGATGCCATCGGGGGAGTCTCAAGACAGGGCGTGAGAGGCATGGACTGCTTCTGTAGAGGCACTGAGCAGGGTCTAGCTCGGTCAGAAACTGGGAAACTACTGTGAAAAACAGACTTTCAGTGTAGCACAAAACAAGCTCATGTGGAAAAAAGAAACAAGCTGCAGAGTTCCACTGATAAAAACTTTTAGAGTCCTGGTTTTATTGATTTAAAATTTGAGTTGTACTAGTTAAAATGAGATGCTTCATTTTTAGAAAGATTTTCAAGTCCTCTGGTGCTTAGTGCAAGAAGGATGGCTGACTTACACACTTCATACCGACCTTCGTCACTGCGGTCCTTGTGAGGAGTGGGCGGAGTCACGAGGGTGGAGTGCCTGGACGTAACAGCTGGATCTTACGTAGCTCTTCTCCCCTTACTAGCATTTTCAAATTTAGTATCTTAAAATAGTATTTTACTGGTTGGAATTTTTTTCTTTTTTGGTTAGGAGGAAAACTTTAAAAAAAAAAAAACTCATGAAAAATTAAAACCAAAAATAAATGTTGTGGACAGAACTGAAAATTACTGTGCAAAAATGGCATCCTACAGGTGAAGTACTTTCATTGTGTTGATATTTGTATTTCCATAGGTTGAGGCACCGGCAAAGAATAAGATTTGTTCTAGTGTTTTCTCGAGCTGTAGAAAGCTCCAAAGTCAAAGTGCTCCAGAATACAGCGGAGCATCCACACAACTGTCCTCTAGATGTTCACCATATGTGGGATTCACAGTGTGTCATTTTAATCACGCCCACACCACCCCCCAGCCGACGGTAATTCATCCCGCCATATAACCTGCAAGGAAAGGAGAGGTTTCTAATCGGAAAAAGCACCATTTCTTCCGTAACTAAGACGTTACTAAAACACTTTTCTACGTTTTATATCACAACTAATATTTTTAGCTCTCATACATCTCCTCCAAAGATTAGCAGCTGGATTGAGCACTGGCAGTGACAGCATTATTTCAGACACGGAAGGAAATGCTCTCACTTACAGGGATTGTCTAATTTAAAGAGTAGACATGACTTTTATACCTATTACTTTTTATATCATAATGTATGGCTTTACACCTAGACTGATAACAATTATACAGAATCATAGATTCTACACTTTTGTGTCTAATTTTGGCCCTGGCTATATTATTCTCGCACCCCATTTTAAACTGTATATATATTTACCGAGTATAAAAACGTAATTTGTATTTTTATATGTATATATAATGTTTCATGTCCCCCACAGGCTGAATGCTGGCAACACAGCAGGAAGAAGCCTGGCGGGAAAATGTTTCATGACCTTTCCACGGCACGTGGGAAACTGTGCTCGAAAAGCCTGGTGATGAACTTAATGAACAGGCCGAGAAGACGTAATGTAGGAGCAAAAGGTGCTACAGTGTCATCAGTCTGTCATTGCTGTGACCGCTGAGCCCCACAGCCACGAGAGACATGCAGAATCCAAAGACTGTCACCTACATACATGTAAAAGCTGTGGCTTTCCCAGAGATGAAGACGATGACAAGAACATGGTAAATTCATCCGTGGGGCCTCATGACCTGATGGACAATCTGGGTGGGCGGTCGCAGGCTGAGCGCTAGGAAGCGGACACAGAGCACAGCAGGGGTGGACTCTGAGACTGGCCCCTCTGGGGCGGGGACTGTGAAACTGCCCTCCCTGGACCTGTCAGGGTCACGAGAAGTCTTCCAGAATGCTGCCTCAGGGCTCGCGTCCAGGCTGTGGCTGTGAGGACGTGGCCGTGGGGACAGCTACCCTAGATTTGATTAGGAAAATAAGCCCAGCTTATTGAGAAACACCCCAGATAGCGTGGAAAGGTAAAACTGTTCCCTCAGCAGGCCAGTATTTAGAATTGAGTACAGATATACAGAGCTCACAGTATACTGAATTCACAGTATTGAGATTTTATGTTGTTTGAGAATATCTGACATTTTAAGTTTTTATAATGTTTAAGAAACACTGGCATATTAAAGCATCTACAGTTAGTGTGTGAATCAAGCATAAAAGATGTGATTGAGTAAAGATTTAGACCTATGACTTTAAGTTTAGAGGCTTAAGAGAATTTTGCTAAGTTTGTAAAAGTTTTTGAATATTTAAAATAAATGCACGAATCACCTGACTTATGTGAATTCATAAGAACCACTTACGTACTCAGCAAGGATCTGTTAGACAAGTAAAGATTTAAAAGCCAAGTGAAATTAAACCGATATAGTTTAACATAATTCTCTTAAGTGATGTAGCCGCCACCTAAAAGTGATTTTAAATTTACTAGACTTTAAAATAGAATAGTTTAAGTAGATTTTAAAAGCTCAGGGAAGAACATCGGTTTTAAAATGAAGTAAAATATTTTTTAAAAGTAACAGCAATGTGTTTTCCGGGGCACGGCCGCCCACAGAGCCCCACACAGGCACGCACAGACCCGGGCCCAAGAGTGAGGCTCCCACTTGGGCGCCAACTTGGGGCGGGGTTGGGGGGGAGCCATTTCACTTCTGCTTCCTTGGCTGCCTCAGCTAAACGTGATGGGCCTAGAGAAGAGATTTTTCCTGTTTCCGCCATTTCTAATTCTAAAACTGAACAGTTACCAAAGAGAAGAATTTTGTAAGACGTCAGCCACTTTAAGGCAATTAAGTCCAAATAAGGAATGAAATTTGGGGCACTTCAGCCCCCGCAGAGAACTGCAGAGGCAGTTCCATGTGCGGACCGCCCTGATTCGGACGGTCAGGGCCGTCACCAGCCCGTGCTTTCCCAGGCGAAGCCAGAAGCTTACCTCCATGTATTGGCATCAGGGTCGAAAACCTCGATGGTCTTCAAGTACGTGGTGCCGTCAAAACCGCCTACCGCCATGAGCTGTCCGTTCACCACAGCCAGGCCGACCTACAGGACCAAACACAGTGGCTGCTGGGGAAACGGACCCCCGGGGACAGGCGGCCTGGTTTCTAGACAGCGCTCTCGAACAAAAGGCCATTCTTCATGGCCTCACCTCCGGTTTTCTTGATTTGTTTGTTTGGGTTACTTGATTATTTAATAGATTTTTGTCTGTGTTACAGAGGAAAAAGTAAAAATCTATTCAATTATGGGAACTATCTATATATTCAATTAGAATTATTTACAGAGTTGAAAATGTATATTTATTAAATTTTAGGTTTGCCTGTTCTAACCTACTATCTAAATTGCCATGAAAAGTAATTTTAAAACACAGATCTAACCATGCAGTCAGTCTCCTCTAGAAACTTCCTGGGACTTCCTGCCACCTAAGGATGCGTCTGAAGTCATCTCCATGTCACCGAGGCCCCAGAAACCCACACGAGCCCTGCGTGGCGCCACCGGTGCACCCGTGGGCAGCAGCAGTGACACTGGGTGGATCCCGTGTCCCAGGCCAGGCCGCGCGCCTTCCTCATCTCTGTGCTTCTGCACATGTTGTCGCCTGGCTGTGTTTTCCTTCCCTCTTCTAGAAAATCTCACTCTCCTTTCATGGCCTAGCTTGACCTGGCTTAGGTGCGACTTTCTCTGTAAGTCTCTTCACTGCCCCCAGAGCATTAAGCGTATTCTCCCATGTTCTCCTTTAATTAATGCACAGGCTGCTACTCCAGAATTTGCTTTTCATCATTAGCTGTGAACATTTTCTTTCACTAAAATGGGAGCTCCTTGAGGACAGTGTCATATCATCCTCAGTTTGCTTTCCCAGCACACAGAGAGCACTTAGTGAATATTCGCTAAATGAGCAAAAATACAATCGACAGACTGTCGCAGTGCAAACAGCAGGGATGCGACTAAGAGCCTGTATCCGAGGGCCCCAGCTCCGGGAATGCCGTGGCTCACTGACGCCAGGCCCTGGTGCCCCGACGTGTGCGAACCAGGACTGACCCCTTTACCCGCAGGTTTTGGAGCCTTCAGCTACTGCTGGTCCTCCCCTCGTGGTCCTCCATGGACGGACGCCTGCCAGGATCTGGTCTATGGGTTACAGCCCCCTCGGAACCAACATCTCGGGGGAGTGGAGCCTACCCCGCTGGAAGTCTAGAACGTGACACAGACCCGCCCCTTCCGGCCTGTGCTGTAAGTGGGATGGCCTCCAGCCGGCTTGTGGGGACTGGTGGCGGAGCCAGGCGTGTTTCTGCCCGCACACTCACATTGCTCAGGTGTGCCAGTGCCTTGGCATATCACCGAGAAACGTCAGGTAGGACGTTAAGTAGGAATACTCAGCTCCAACAGGCATGGATGAACATGGGTGCAGTCGGTTGGCGGGAGGCAAGACAGGAAGATGCCTTTCAGAGAGCCCTCTAATAATGGTATGACTGAATGTAAGATATTTAACTACCTGAGACAACAGCAATCAAAATTCTCTCAGGACAAAAGTAACAAGAGACAGTTTTGCCTAAACAGTGCACCTCTGCACAGTCCCAGTGCATTCTATGTCACAGATCAGCGCGTTCCCTCTGCACAGCCCTCCTGTGGGGCTGGGTTTTCAAAGACTCCGTAGCTGGGCACTTACTCCGCTGCGGCGGGATGTCATAGCCACCACCGGAGACCACTGGTTAGTCCTGGGGTTGTACCTCTCGGCACTGCTCAGCTCTGTGGTGTCGTCCCTGCCCCCCACGGCATAGATCATGTCCTGATACACCGCGCAGCCTAGGTGTTTCCTCCGCGTCCCCATGGGCGCTATGGTGTGCCACCTGTTTTCCTGAGGATTGTAGCGCTCCACTGCAGGGAAAAGAGAACCAGTGAGCGGCCATCGGCCACTTCCTCTCACCTCGAGTTTCCTTTGCAGCCACGGGAACGTTGCGATGACACGTTCTCATTACGTGCTCTGACTCTGCTTCCGAGAAGGACTGCTATACCTTTGGATGGCACCGCCACGCTCTCTCCAGGACATGTTTTCTCCCGGGGGTGGTGTGCAGAAAGGGCTGCGCTGGAGTCGGGGTTCCCAGTTCCAGTTCCGACTAGGACGCATTAGCTGGGGGATTTGTGGCCTCACTCTTTTATCTTTAAGTGGGGGTTAGAGTACATGACCTGTAAGCACCACTTAATCCTAATCACTTACTGTCGGAATCAGACTGCTCTTGCACTTGTCTATATTCCCGCTGCATTCTGAGCCACGACGAGATTTGGCAGTGAATCTGATCTGAGCGCCACACTGACAATCTCTTAGGTGGAAATATCCATTATCTCTAAACAAAGGATTAATATACAAACCTGCTTGTAACTACACATTTTTATTTATCCCCAGATTGTAATACAGATGGTTTTGTTTGTTTTTTATTTTCTAAGGAGAGAAGGTTGAGGGGAGGGAAATAACCCTATTAAGAAAATATTTATGGTGTTCATTAAAAATTCCCAGCAGCTTGTAAAGCAGAGGGAGAAAGAAAGATTTTGTGGATAAACTACAAGACTGGCTGCCCAGGAGCAGAGGAAGAGCGAAGAGCTGCGCTCTCCGAGAGGGAAAACATCTTCCTAGTAAATGATTGGGTAAGCTGGACTTCACTGTATTTTCGCAGGGGGACTCGCCTGAGGAAAACGGGCGGCTTTGGGGAGCCACGCGGACTCTGGCGGGGACTGACCTGTGTTGAGCGGAGACGTCCCATCGGAGCCCCCCACGGCGTATAAGAAGCCCCCCAACACGGCCACGGCCACGCCTAGTCTTCGCGTGCTCATCGAAGCCACTCGGGTCCACTTGTTCTCCTTCGGGTCGTACCTGCAGCAAGAGAAACCACAGACTGCACGCGTGTTTGTAGTAAGTGAAGCCTTTTTCACGAGCGTGAAATCACGCTGCGGGTGCTAAGGACACAGACGTGCTGTGGTCAAACGCACCGAGAGCAGTGAACGCGTTTTACCTCCTTGGGGAAAAACCTCGTGGAATTATACAGCCTGGCTGGTGTAGCTCAGTGGATTGAGCGCGGGCTGGGAACCAGACGGTCCTGGTTTGATTCCCGGTCAGGGCACATGCCTGGGTTGCAGGCCAGGTCCCCAGTGAGGGCCATGTGAGAGGCAACCATACATTGCTGTTTCTCTCCCTCTCTGTCTCCCTCCCTTCTCCTCTCTCTAAAAATAAATAAATAAAATCTTTAAAAAAAAAAAACAAAAAAAAAAAACCTCGTGGAGTCTGTGCCCGCGTCAGCCGTGAGCTGCTCCGCGCGGACCTCTGCTGCCGCGCCAGTGCCCGGGAAACCACTCTCCTCCTGGGCCAGGCTGGCTCTCCACGACACCCCGCGGGAAGGGGGCCTGGGCAGTGGGTACTGGGGGAAAGGACCGGCTGCCTCCTGTTCACTTGCCGGACCCTGTCACTGCTGTCTCAGCAATGGCCCCTTATTCCGGACCCGTGAATTTCTGTCTCTGGCCTTTCGGGCACTGTCAGCACGAGCCTCGTGTGCCTCTTGGGGGCCCGTGCTCAGAGCTCCCCAGGTTTGAGTGCAGCGCCCCAGGAACCTACCGCCATGAAACAACTCCCCGAGACTCGAGGGCATGCAGGAGCCCTTTCCTTAGCTAATGTGTCCGTGGGAAGGGCTCCCCAGGGAGGCGGGGCCACAGTGTCTCAGGGGGTTGCAGGGGGGCTGGCTGGGCACCTCTCCCTGCGCCTCCCGGTGGAGGGGAGTATGTGCTTCCTCTCAGCAGGGTGCCCTCCCGCAGCTCAAAAGCAAGAGCTCCTGAGTGCCCAAGAGACCCAGCCTCAGAAGTTAAGGGCTCTGTTAGGCATCCTGCAATGCACAGGACAGCACAGGACAGCAAGGAGTTGTCTGCCCGAGTGGTGCTGAGGCTGAGAAACCCTCTCTAAGTCCCTGTCCTTCAGATCTTATTGTGGGTCCCTTGCTTGCTCTCTATTGGGAATGAGCAAGACCCTTCTTCGTTCCAGCTGTTCACAGATTTCCCTCTGATGCTACTTAGCAAATACGCGTCGGCTACCGGGGGGTCCTGTTCTCACACCTGTCAGGCCTCTGACCGCTGCTCTGCTTTCTCCTCCGCAGGCCAGGCCACCACTAGCGGTCGTTTGTCTTTGCCCGTTATTGTGTTGCAGTTCGTGGATCCACCTTTTCCCTAGTTTATTTTAAATGTCCATAGGGCTTTTTTAAAGTGTGGTAAATGTACATAAAATTTACCACTGTGACCCCTTTTCAGTGCTGAGAACATTCACGTTACTATGCAAACAAGCTCTGTAACTTGTCCACGCAGGCTCAGCTCAGCTATCTATTGCTGTGTTTATTTTTATGTGGGAATTTGGAGAGATTAAAAAATTATGCTGTTGCTATTGTATCTTTGCAGAATCTTACTGCATAGTTTTGAAAATGGAGAGAAGTTTCTTGACAGACAGGTACAAGGGAACTAGAAAAGCTTTAAGAGTTACCTGCAACTTTATCTCCATTTAAGACAGAGTTAAACTCTTCAACTCAAACATGGTAACCCAATTAGTGAATGCAATTTCAGAAATTCTGGAGTCCTGAGCATCTATCTCCTTTTTAAGAAGCGAGGAGGAAAGATGGTATGCTCTTGCCAGTAATCACAGCACATGAGACTCCAAAACCTAATTTCTAGGATGGAATGACAAAAACTGATGGGGCACGACACTGAGGACAGACTCTATTTCCCCCAAATTAACTGATTTGTAAAAGCATAAAGGAAACCTGGGCAGCCCACCCAGCTTTCCCTAAGGCCACCTGGAGCCTTTATAAGACTCGGAGTCTGTGCTGGATGAGGGACGATCGCTGCAGTCCTCACTTCTCTGGGAGAAGCCCGGGCAGGCTTCCACTGTGTGCACTCTGAGTGCTGGGCAGGGAGTCAGAGCAGATCCCAGAAGTGGGAGGCTTGATAAGACACGTGGTATGCGTTTAAAATACAATTCCAACGCTTTACTGTTGGGCTCCATCGGTGTAACACAGCGTTTAAAAATCAGGTTCTATCTCTCCTCATCCTAGACTTCAAGACCAACTGAAAACAGTTTCCTCAAAGCCCATGGGAAATCTACTAAATGATGGATCCCCTAGTGTCCTGGCTTGTTTCTTTTACAGAGCCTTCTATATGCTTTAAAAAAAGGGAAAATGACTTGGAAAAACTCACCTCTCAACAATGTTGAGGCAAGACACGCCGTCCTGGCCCCCGACAGCGTAGAGAAAGCCTCCGAGCACGGCCACGCCCACGCTCGTCCTGCAGGTGCTGGTCGGAGCCACGTCACTGCTCCACTGGTTGGTTTTGGGGTCATACCTGCCGGGAACATCAGGACCAGAGTTTGTGTTGCACCAAGAAAGCACGGCTGTGTTTACCTAGTCACTGACATACAGTATATGTATGTTCTTCCCCTAAATGTGACTGATTCATAACTAAAGCACATGAAAGTCTACTTTGTTTTTATTTTTATATTCATTTTTACTTAAAGAAGTTACATATAAGTTTTTAAAGATTTTATTTGCTTACTTTTAGAGAGAGGGGAAGGGAGAGAAAGGGAGAGAAAGATCCCCGTGTGGTTGCCCCTCACACACTGCCAACTGGGGACCTGACCTGCAACCCAGGCACGTGCCCCAACTGGAAATCGAACTGGCGACCTTTAGGCTTGCAGGATGATGCCTAACCTACTGAGCTATACAACTGAGCTACACCAGTCAAGAAAAATTTTTTTTGGAAAAAATTTTCAGAATGTTATATATAGAGTTACACTTAATTTCTGGTCTCTTCCCATTTTCATGTACATCCCACAAGACTTGTCAGTAAAATACTTTTAAACAGTATATACCTATCCACATATATATTCTTTATGTGCAAACATGTTTTCTTTCTATAAATGGTACCGCTCAGTAGACATGAAAGAGGGTAGCGTGTCCAAGGACCAGCAAGCAGTCTGGCGGGTCTGCAGCAGCGCGTCCGTGTTTAGGGCGCGGTGGTGCCCGGGGAAGGCAGCGGGAAGAGCAGCTGGAGGTCAGCTCACAAAGGACTCCCGTGTGACGCGAAGAGGCTGCCAACTCGTGCTCCAGAGGCAGCACCACAGCGGCAAGTCCTCTCTGTGCCCTAGTTACCACCCCCAATGGAACTCAGAATAGCAGAGAAGGAAGGTGAAAACCGACCTCACTTACCGCTCAACACTATTGAGATAGGAGGAGCCGTCGTGGCCGCCGACGGCATACAGCAAGTCATCGAGAACACTGACCCCGACCCCGCATCGCCGTTTGCTCATGGAAGCTACCATCCGCCATTCGTTGGTCTGCGGGTCATAGCGTTCCACACTGGAAATGGCGTCTCCGCTGCACCAACCACCGACTGGGGCAACAACAGAAACGGTCAGGAGGGTGCCGCCCTAAGGCAGCGAGTGTGTACTCACTGCTACCCTTTACACTGTGACCTAATGCCAGGACTTACCGACTGTCTCTAGAAGATCAAAACATGGTGACTTCTACTTACTCCCCTGGGGTTGCTATAATATATTTTAATATTCTAAATAAGTTAGTATTAGGTCCATTTACAGAGAAGGGCAAGGATACCACTCCAAATCAGACTGGGAGTTACTATGACATTCAGCGACTAGAACAGTGAATTTAGTTAGAAAACGGGGGCTTGACTGTTGCCTCTACTAAAACCTATGTGCTCTTGGCAAAATCCCGCACACTACCAATTTGTAAAGCGAGGAATGAAAATCTTCAAGTGAAGCAACACACATGAAACTGCTTTCTAAAGCATAAACACTATATAAATGTCATGTATAATTAAGAACCAAAAGAAGCGCCCTAATTTGTAAGTCTGCTCTTTCTGTGTTTACTCTGTCAGGTGAAAATGATTTTGACTCTTACGACCTCTTACCAGGTTCTCTTGTATCCAAAAATAATACGAAAGTTCTTATGATTTATACTGCAAAGTATTTTGCTTTCTGTTTAAGCCGTAGTCTGTACTGAATTCTATAATATCCAACGTAACACTTAAGATCAGAAAAGGTTCCGAAGAAGTCACATTCTTCATGAGCATTACTCAGAATAACAAGTTCAAACTGAGTTCCAAAAAGCCTCTCTAGTGCGCCCTGAAAAGACGTGTGGCTACGGCAGACACGGGGTTACTCTTTCAGACCGTCCAAATAAGCGCTAGGTTCTAGAGCTTACAAAGTGAAGTCTAAGGATACTTCAACCTCACAACATTTGAAAACTACTGTTTTCTGGGGGATCTCAATAACTTTCTGAGCTAGACTAACATAGGAATGTGTCTAACCTTCTAGATGGACTTGAAAATTTATTTATTTCAAACTTCAATGTACAGTATACATTTTATTTTATTATTGTACATTTACTTTTTTAAAAAATTTTATTTATTTATTTTTAGACAGAGGGGAAGGGAGGGAGAAAGAGAGGGAGAGAAACATCAATGTGCGGTTGTTTCCCATGTGTCCCCCACTGGGAACCTGGGCCCGCAACCCAGGCATGTGCCCTGACTGGGAATCAAACAGGTGACCCTTCAGTTCGCAGCCTATGCTCAATCCACTGAGCTACACCAGCCAGGGCTATTACTGTACATTTAAATCAGGATATTCAACTAATACTATATGTTCCTTTTCAGCAATATTTTTCCTTAGGTACACTGTTTTTTTAAAGACCTATGTTTTTCTTTGGTCGCAAAGAATATAGTTTATGAACTGATATTAATTTGATTTGGAACCATGTAATCCAATAACAAGCTGGTTTTAATGGCTTCCGTTATTAAATTGTGCCTGAGTTTAATGATTAGGCTATTTGATTTGTCACAAATGCTCACAACTCTCACATTTGCAGCCAGATTATATTTTAGAATTTAAGATGTTTTTTCTGGTATTAATACTTCTGGCATATATCCTAGAACATAATTCAAATTTAAGCAAATTAATACACACAAAACTCCCTGTCATTTAGTATTAACTGAATATCCTGATTTAAATGAAACCTGATTTTCTTTTTCCCTTAATCATGGTGGGTGGAGCGTAATTTCGCACTAGCTTTCCTCAGGACCCACACGTATTCAGGGCAGGTAATAGGAGCAAATGACACAGCAGGTTGCCTCGGGCTCCGTCTAGCTCAGTCAAGCAAGGGCAGAGTAAAACTGCTTAATGTAAGATGTTGATGGTTCCATGTAATTATGAGGCAATTTGCACGCTGGAATATAAGTGAATGCTTATGATTCACTTTGCAAAACATCCGCTGCAGTGCATTTTTCATTTCTATCACACAGCACCACTCTGAAGAATACTGGTGTGGGATCACGATTAAGAGTCAAGCTACATAATGACTTACGTGTGTCTTTGGGACAGTGGACAGACAGCACAGCTGTCCAAAGGACCACTCACACGACAGTCCCTCGTGTGGGGAAGGTGAGTGTAGTCACAGTACAGTAAGACCCAAACCTGCAAACAGCACTTCTCCACATCGGATGGGCTTCCGTGGTCGTGTCCTTGGTCCTTGCATCAGCGGTCGTTCTTGGGGCAACAGGAGATAGTTTTTAGCCTCGTCTACCAGGTCTCTGTGGGGAAAATTCTGCCTTTATTCCGAATGTCTCAGGAACACTGTTAGTCAAACCCGATATGGTTCGGCAACGTGTACGCTGGCAAAGGGGAGCAAGCGCGGATCAGCCCGAACCACGACGCCAGCCCATCTTGAAGGGTCGCAGCGTGGCAGGAGGACGCCAGTCACGCTGGGAGTCGCGGACCGACTGGTATTCCCAGCGTGGCTTCGTATCTTAATGCAGATCTGGCCTAAAACTCAACATGCCTGGGGCCACTAATAACTTAGGGGAAACTAAAAAAATGACCACTCAATGAACAGCCTCCAAAGTTTTGTTTTCTCATTTATTTTACTAGATTCTGCAGGTTATAGATGTATTCCTCATGTATTTTATTAGATTCTGGCAAAGCAGCACATCAGCCATGCAGTTCATATTTGCTAGATTAAGTGAGGTAGTAAAACTAGGTCAGAAACTGGATGGCTAAAAAGGAACACTACACCACCGATACTGACGTGCTAGCTGGTGCTGTTTCCTGGGGAAGAACAAAACTTTTTTCTGTCTGCTCAGGTATTTGATGAGCAGGCCCTAGTAAGTACGCCTGTTGAATACAATGCCAACTACTTCTGTACGCACTCACAGAAGTCCTTCGCGGGAGGCAGCGCCTGACCACTGCATCCGCTACTCTGTTCTCTCTCAGCTCTGGAAGCGCTTCCCAAATTACACTATATTTTCACTTCTCTAGTTATTTTATGTTACAAAGAGTAATTTTTTCCCGCTGGACCAGTCCCCAGGCATGACCCAATAAATGCACTTCCAATATATGGCTTTGCTAGGCCCTTTCTGAGTTTATTTATTTTAAAAACAAAAACAAACCAAAACCAAAAAAAAAAAAACCCCAAAAACAAAAAACCAAAAGCACCCCACGGTGATGACAAAGAGCTTTCTCTAGCTTCCCCAGCCTTAAAAACAAACACTGTGATCTCCTAATGGCTGGCTTTTAACAAGTCGTTCGGGGGTTCCTAGGAGGAGGACCGGCAGAGCTGATACTCAGCAAGTCGATCCAAATCAATAGGAACACCACCACTTAGAGCAAGTGCAGTAAGGAACTGGCTCACTGATCCCCACCGAAGCCCCATGAGACAGGCACTGTTACATCCCAACATTACAGTCGAACAAACCACAGCAGAAAGAGGCTAAAGTAAATTGCCTACGGTCACACAGCCAATAAATGGTGAGGTCGGAGTATCAGGAAGGGGCGTCTTTAACTAACAGGTGACTTCGTTAAGCACCTTTACTTCCTGCATCAGAATCACTGCAATCTGATTTCTGTTTCATGCGGGAGGGACACCTCTGTACCGTTTCTTCAGATTTCAGCTCCACAATTTCTGCGGTTTTTCCCTCTGTAAATATCTGGGGGGGAAACCGCCATTGGGCTGCTTCTTAAATTTAAAAGACAAACATCTAAAGCTCCTTCTAACATCTGTTAGACCTCAGATTAGAGAAGAAATGCAGATGAACCCACGTGTCCTTCCTCTGTCCCTGGGCTCCTGACTCAAGAACATGTCTGCTCAGTCACTACGGCAGATCCAACCAAAGGTCAGTCAGTGCAGCTTAAGGAGTTCTAAGTAATGACTTGCTCTTTCATTTTTGTATCTGGCCCAAGCTAGGAAAAAATGGTTACCAAAACCATATGGTTTCAGATTTGAACCCACATCTTTTAAAGTCTATCAGCTGGGGAAAGTGACTGATTAAATTTTACAGAGTATACATGACGTAACGTATACCTTACAGAGACAGCCCAATCAAGCGGGTGCTTTGTCAGTACAGCATCTGGTGTTCCTTTCAATCAACACACATTATGACACTCTAGTGGGAGTCCTTCCACAGCCACGTTCGCAGTGGGGCAGACCTTTAACCTCGTCCAGTCTCCGAAAGCAAGGCCGGCCCTGTTCCCTAACGGGGCAAGTGATGGAATGACAAAGTGCCCGGACACACTTTTCGACAGAATCAACGGCATTATGTAAATGATCTCGAGAACAAGTATATTAGCAGAGAACTGCCTCTTCAAATTCAAGCTTGCATTAAAATCTTAGAGACTACCTCTTTATTGTCACTTCTACCCGATAAGCACCACACCTGAAAAACGAATGGGATGGAACACGGAAGTTCCTCCTCTCTTCTTCGAGCTCCTCCGGACCCTGGCCCAGAAGAGAAGCCTGCTACATGCCGCCCTGCTTCAGCACTAGGAAATGCAACGCTTAGGAGAAGCAATGCAAACAAGGCAACGAGGACGAAACTGGAAGGCGAGGCCGCTGACTCTTCCCGTACCTGCATTCTTCATCGCTCTTGATGAGGGGGTCCGAGCCCACAGTGCCCACCAGGAACTTGGGACTCAGCAAAGGCAGACGGACGTGCTGCAGCACCTGCGGGACAACGAACACTCAGGGCTCACGTGGCCTCCGCCGGGCAGGTAAGACAGTACCTCACCCTTGCTCCTGCAGCGCATTTTCAATGGCTTTGGGATCTAACTGAATGAATCTATTAACTGATCTCATTTATCTGTAAGGAAGAGGGAGGGAAGGCATAAATACTAAAACTAAATTTAAATTTATTCTCACCACCAATTCAGTTAGAATAATCAGAAAACAAAGCACACAAATATTACTTTAGATGCTACTTTAAGATTTCAGCAATGTAAGCGCTACTAGAATTAGCTTATGTAACTGGACTCTAATTTACAATCTAGAAGAATAGCCTATTAAACTGCTAAAGACTATAGTCATAATAATGATATTAAACATTCCATTTTGTGACCACTTATGCCCCAAATCATCCCTTTGTTCTTCAAAGTGCCACAGGGTTTCCAAGCCACAGGGAGGGAAGCATGCTTGCTTCCTCTCGTCCATTTTGTTCCTTTCGCACCATTTAGGCTCTGACCCATGCTACGGCCCAAACCCAGAGCTGATGCAAAGGAGAGAGGAAGCAAGGGAGCCAAAGTTCCGAGTGATGAGAACTTAGCTCCTTGGTTATTTGGAAACAGACGGTCTGTCTTGCGGTGGCATGTAAGGGGCAGTGATATCTGTTTCTCCCTTTTTTCCTGCAAGTCGAACACATAGTCTCGTGCAGCATGACGCCGTTGCTGAGAGAAGCGTTCCCGCCATACCTGGGGCAGCTGAGGACGCCTCTCCTGGATGCTGTACTTGACCCAGGCCATCACTGCGTTGAACACCTGCTCTTCGCTGCGGACGTTGAGCTCGTCGCTGGATATGATGTCAATGAGCTGATTGGCTGGGAGCAACATGAACTCTTCACTTTCCATCACCTGCTCAAAGTGAGGTAAGAAGAAAAGACTTGTGATGGTGCTTAATTTGTTATCTCAGCATTTTCCTTAAGGATTAGGAGGCAAAGCTCTATTCCACAATACAGCTGAAGTTCAAAACAGCACCAGAGGAGGGAAAAAGTTAAAAAGGAAACAAAGAAGGGCAGAGCGATTTTTAGGACAGTGAAACTGTCACATACAGGACTAAAATGGTGGACACATGTCCTTATACCTTTGTCGAAACACGTAGAATGCACAACAACCTGAGAACCTAATGTCGATTACAGACTTCGGGCGATACTAACATGTCAGTTTAGGGGCATCAGTTGTGACAAGGCACCCCTCTGGCACGGGACGTTGGCCGCAGGGAGGCTGTGTGTGTACGTGTGGAGACGGGGTACAAAGGGACTCAGTACCTTCTGCTCAGTTTTGCTGTGAACCTAAAAGTGCTCTAAAAAATAATGTTTATTAATTTAAAAAGGAGACAAAGGAGAGTACAGACACAAAATATAGGACAAATAATAATTTGTGATTCAGGTAATTTAAGACAAATGACACCTTTTTTCCCCTAAAATGAAGTATCAAAATAAAAGTTTATATTCAATGTTACTAAACTAACTACACCAAATTATAACTCCAGGAATATAAAAGGCATATAAAAATCCAAGAGCCACTTCCAGAGGAAGATAAATACTGATAGGGCAATATCTAGGGCAGAAACATGAGGGAGCCAGTTTAAAAAAGAATACGGGTGTCAGCAATTTCACAAGAAAGAACGAATACAGTGAGGACAGTTAGACCCAGGGAAACCTCTGAGGACTAAAGCACCCTGATATTCACCTATCTATCTCCCTGGTTCGTGTATGTGTATATATAAAATATTCACATACTACGAACACGCTGATAACTGATCTTTACCCAGGGCCAGGGGGCTGTCAGAACGGAGAGGAAATGCCAAGGATATCACCTTGCTGCACATGCCAGCCACAAATCCTGAGAGCTTACAGATCCTGCTGTGACTATGTACTGTGGGGGGGCAGGGTGCGACGCGGGGTGGGGGGGGAGCTGCTCTCCACGTGGTTCGTCTCTCAGGCAGAACACTGCGCCGCATGGGCTGCCCGTGAGTGCGGGAAGGATCCGGTGAAGAGCCCAAATTCCTGCCATGTGACCTCTAATGCAGATGAGGTTCCCTTGGGATGAGGTTATTTTCATGCTCATCAAAAAGTCAGAATATTTACCAGGATATGAGATAAGCCATAGCAATTTGAGATTTTGATTAAGAATGTTTTCCCAAGTACTTTAGAAAAAAAATGTACATCCCAAAATAAAAGTTTAGGGCCATAAGGTCAGTTACAGTTGAAAATACTAATAAATACTTTAATTTTTATGCAAAAGGTTTCAAATCACCCGAGTCACAGACCTTTGGGAAGTGAAATAGGGACCTTTCACTTTTAGTTGGTTGCGTAGCCAGGTGGCTGGGAAGCTAGAATGACTGCATTGTACTACTCTCTGTGGCAAGGCTGTCAGAGTTCGCAAATACAAATACAGGACATAGTTACACTAAACATTATTTGTTGTTTATCTGAAATTTAAATTTAACCGGACACCCTGTATTTTATCTGGCAACCCTATGTTGGGGGCGAGGAAGTCCAGAGCCAAACGTGGAGCCTACCTTCAAATTAAGGGTGTCGGCCGTCACAGCATGCAGAATTTAAGCCACACTGCATCCTACTTTCCTCTTATTTTCTTTTCACTCTGATTCCTTACTTAAGTGCAAGTAAGGTAGTGTACATCTTTGTGGAGTGCCTTAACATTTTCTGTGGATCGTATCCGAGCATAATTTTTCCCCCCACTTAGTGATTACAAACCAAATGTTAAGTATCAATGATCACCGAGTTGAAGTTTCTAAGTGAACCACTGTATTGACAGGGGTACCACTACTGGAACCGTCAGGTGGCAAGAGGACGTGAGAGTGTGTGGGAGAAAATGTTTGTTTGGCACTAAGGACAAAGAGTAAAAATACATTTGATAAACAAAGTATGGTTAAAAGGTCACTTCTCCTTCCCACAAACAAGAAAAGATATTAATGATCTACCATTCGGGCAAATCTGTCACTGAAGTCCACCCTTGAAGCAGACAACCAGGCTAAGAAAATGATGACTTCAGTATCTGCTTTCTCAAACAGGAGTTCACAGGAGAGCAGAATGTTAGCCCCGCCACTATTACGGTAATTTCTTTCACACGTACAGAGTGATCCTGGTTTTGTTTCTTCTTGAGTCGGTTTTTTGAAAATATATACATTTCCTCTTTCTTAAAATAACCCCTCCTCTGCATTTTGTGATCTCACGCTCCGAGCTTTTCTATTCTGTTGATTCCCAGTTCCCTCTGCCAGCTGCTTGTTAGCCAACCACCCTTAATGCCGGGAAATCTTAGGGCTCTGTTCTGCGTGCTCCCCACTAGGTGATTTCATGGACATGGACTTTTTGACCTTGTTTATGGTGCTTTTGTTATTAAAAAGCTTAAAATTTTTATGCAAATTGATCAATCTTTTCTTTCATGGCTTCTGGATTCTATCCTGCCTAAAAAAGGTTAAGCCGCAGTTTAATTACAGTGACTTAATTACTATGTTGATGACTCCTAAATTTTAATCCCAGCCTAATCTCTTTTCTGAGGTATGCAGACCCCTGTGGCCTGCTCAACATCTCACCAGCGTCTTGAACTGAATGCATCTAAGCTGAACCCTGCGAAGTCGCCACCTCAAACAGCTCCCCTCCAGCACAGCTGCAGCACAAACTTCCAGACTGGGGCTGCTGCGTCAGCTGTGTGCGGGGAGTGTGTCATTCTGATGGCACTGCCAAACTCCCTTTCCCGGGGCTGCTTCGGTTTACACTCACACCAGCAATGTGACTACTTTCTCCACGGGCTTGTCAACTGTGTGTGCAATCAGATTGCTGGGTGTTTACAATCTGATAGATAAAATAGTGCTCTGTGGAGTGTTAATCCATGTTCCAGTTACTATGGACACGCCTGAGCAGATTTCTATAGATTTTGGGGCAATCTGAACTTCTGGTTTGCTGCTCGTTGTATTGGTCTCGGTTACTGACCGACAGGTTACATACTTGGTGTATTAAGGAGACTATTGCTTGTGTTATAAGTTGTAAACAGTTTGCCCCAGTGTGTCTTTGACTTATTGTTTTGTTTTTGCTGTGCAGAAAATTTTTTCATACAGTCAAATCTATCACTATTTTCTTCTATGCCTTCTGGGTTAGTCAGTTAGGCCTTCTTTGCTTCAAGATCAGAAAGGAATTACTCCGTGTTATTTAATGTTTTCATGGTTTCATTTTGTATTTTTAAGTCTTTGATCCACTGGAGGTTATCCCGGTGAACAGAAGGGTAACATTGAAGTGTAAAATGGACCATGTCTTTTCTTTGCTCAAAACACTTTAATGGTTAAGTTTCAAATTCTTAACATGGTCCGTTAACTCCAGTGCAGTCTGGCCTTGCTCCTTCTGTAAAATCATTATGTGACTCCCTCCCTTTTACGGAGTCTCCGAGGTTTGTTGCCAGTCCTCAAACGAGTCCTCCTTCTTCATGTCTCAGAATTTTGCATGAGCTGCTCTGGAACCAGAGTTCAGTCTCTGTAATGCACTGTGGAGTGACCCAGGGCCGTGTCTTTGGAGCGCCTGTGTCTGCGCTGACTGCCCTGTGCCACGGTGTGGTCAGCGGCTGTCTTCCCCGCGGGACCTCGCGCTCCAGGAACACAGACGCTGTGGGGGGCTTGCTCCCACTGCAGTAGCCTCTGTTCCCGAGCCAGCGGCTGAAACATAGTAGCTTTACAAATATTTACTAAGTGGACAAATAAATGAAAACTAACAGGTTTAATGAAAAATTCTTTTGATAACATCTAATTTCATTTTCTCTGATTAGTCACCAAATAACCTTGGACCCATAATTTATTCTGTGGAATAATCTCCGTCATCAGGAGGGACACGCTTCATGTAAATGACTGGGGCCAGCTACCCTACCAGACGCATGTCTCCTTGTCAGTGAACGAACTGTCCTCTGGCTTACCAAGTAGCCCTTTGTGGCTGTGACCAGGGGCAGCCAACCCCTCAACTCCAAGTTTCACTGAGAAACATAAACTGGCCTCTAAAGTAAACACCAGGTTTAGAATTTATAGCAACTTAGTTCTTTAATATTAGGAGTTGGAATCAGCAGTAAATGCCCAACCAGGCAGGAGTGTGTTAGTTGCCAGAGTGAACACACGCTGCTCTCCTGGCAAACACAGTAAGAATGCATCCAAACCACGAAGTGCAACTCACCTCCTGAAAGTTATGTTGAGTGAACTTGTCTGCTATCCGCAGCAACTCACGACACGAATGTGTGTCAGCAAAGGCCCGAATGCCAAGGCAGTTGGAAGGGTCTAGCTGTCTCTTTAAGAACTCGCAGCAGGCTTCCTGGATCTCCGCCAGCTGGAGGAGGCACGCCGCGGGGAGCAGGGTCTGGACGTTGCCCTCCTCCACGGTTATCTGGGAGGTGTACGCAAAGTCAATCAGCAGCTCCATGGCCCTCTCGTCGATGTCGCGGATCACCACCTCTGTCTGCCGGCTCTCGGCCAGTTCTCCCGTGAACATAGCTCGGAAGTAGGGGCTGCAGGCGGACAGAATGACTCGGTGGGCATATATCTTCTTGGCGCCCACCACGAGCACCACGTCGCACAGCTCCCGGTGCTTCCTCAGGAGGTTAATCACTTCCAAGGTTTGTCGAGGGTGCTTGTCTGAGATGTAGGGCATGCGGGCGGGCTGGGGAACCCCCTCTGGCAGTTTGTTGGGGTCTCCCAGGGTGCAGCGGCTTGTTACATCCATTCCAGTCTCCCCTGGCCGAATGCTGGTGCACCTGCAGGGGGTTCCGGGAGAGAGAGGAGAAGAGGGCAGTTTTATTAGAAGCTCGCTCACTCTTGCATGAAAGTGTTCCTAAGTCAAGAGCCAGGGAAACCTGCAGGTAACCAGAAGACAGAACTAACCCCAGAGAGCTCCTTTCCTAAGAGTTCTAGAACTCACAAACTTCCCAAAAGTCCCTTGAGGGATGAACGGTATTAGCCTCAGATGAGAACACTGTCACTGTGCACTCCCTTAAAGCGGGGCCAGTTCTTTCCCGTCTCCGCAGCAGTGAGACTAGACGAGGCCCTACATTTCACAGCTGCCGCGACACGGTAATAAAAACTTACAAAAGACATTTCTGAATTACGATCGATAGACTTTAATTCCTTAATCCGGTTTAGCTAAGATCTTGATATTTGTCATTTTCCTAAAACATATAAATGTTTACTTCTTATCACTAGGTGATATTTTAAATTGTTCTAAAGTTCAGCACAAAATCTATAAAATATAGCTCATGTGGCATGAAAAGATCAGCAGGAAAACAGGCCACGGTCCAAAAATTAACTTTGTATTTATGTAGTACTATATTTCTGTTATTCTAAGATGCCTAGTTTTCACAGTTTATACAGCCAATCGCAATGGTTCTAAACAAGTAAAAAACAAATCACAAGCACAGGTTACAAGAAGTAGTAGTGTGTCACTGGGATGCTACAGAAGATTGCTCGGGGCCAGACAATTCAGTGGACCCTAGTTTGTGAAGAGAGGAGAGCTTGGCACAGGCCTCTGTGATACTGAAGAGTCCCGAGGTATCAATTACAAGGGTAATACGTGCTATACTGCCAGCTAGTAAGAAAAGCTTTGCATACCTTTAATACAATATGTACAGTTCTAAAAAGCTGTTATTAAATCAACTGTGTGTCTTACAAGTGAGGATATACAGTAAATAACCATTCATTTGCATTACAAAGGCATGAACTTGAAAACCAAGAACATGGTCCTTCCTTTCTCCAACAGGAACCTGTTTTTCCAAAGTACTTTCAAGTTCACTCTTTCTGTGCTTGGCCTCAGCCCAGAGGTGGCTGTGTGTTCTGGAGTGCGAACTGTTCGTAATTCCGGGCATCTGGAGGAAACAGCACTGTATACACTTGACAAGTGAAAGGCTGGAACATGTAGCCGAATAGGGAAAGGGTAATTTTTGCCACCCACAGACGAGTGCAATCAAGAAGCCTTTAACCACTGCGCTTACTGGCGCCTCGTATATAGTGGATGCTGAGGGAATAAACCACATGGTGAACAATGGCACCGTCAAGCTTTAAGCAAACCCACCGTTAAAGACAAGACCAATTCAAAAATCCCTGTTATAATATTGACTTGCATGTAGAAGTTAAAGCATGTTTGTCGTGACCTTAATTATGTGCGTAAAGATGGTACTGTTGAAATCAGATATAAGCAATTTTTCATTTCACCTAAGTACAATATGGAAGCTAATTTCTATATACTTGTTTCTTTTAAAAGTATACCATAATATACCAAAGAAAGTGCTGTTATTATTGTATTAGTATAGGTTCTGACTTTAAGTAATGGGAACTTTCTACAGCCTTCTAAACTTTGTGGTTAACAAACGTGGAGAGGATTCTCCTGAATGTAGCCATTCCCTAAAGCTCTGTCCTCTCTGCTCTCTGCAGACATGCTGGGGGCAGCTCACTGAACCTCACGGTGCCCATCACCCGTGTACGAATGGCTCACGGATTCCTCTCTCCAGCTTGGGTAACTTCTGAATTCACATCAACAGGACTGCCCCACCATCACTCAAACTCACTGTATCTATGTCTGTCTGTCTGTCTCTACAGATTTTGTTTATTTTTTGAGAAAGGGGAGGAGAGGGAGAAAGGAAGAGAAACATCACCTGGTTGTGGGCCACACCAGCCAGGGCTCAAACGAGTTGTATCTCAATGAAACACCTGAAACCGATCCCTTGATTCTCTTCCTTCCTCCAGGTGTGGCTCTCCTCTGTCTTCCCCAGATCAGTAAAAGGCAACTTTGTTCTTCCAGTTGCTCAGGCTAGAAATGTTGGAGCCTTTCCCTCCCTTCCACACTCAACCCAACCCATCAGCAGCGCCTATCATTCTACCTCCAAGCAATGCCTAGAATCCAAGTTTTTTTCTCTATCTCTACTAGACCCACCCTAATTCAGGGTATCCCTACCTTTTAAAATATAATAACCTCATTAAGTGGTCGTCTTGCTTCCACATTTGCCAATTGATAGTCTCTTCTCTAAACATTTATTTAGACCTTTTCATTACAAAAGGCAAGGTGAGGGCCCCCTGGGATGATAAAGACCATCAGAAGTGTTCGGTTCGCAGTATTTTTAGGTTTGCTTTGTTTTGAAATGGAAACAGACTTTGAACGTCAGTGGGAGGGACTTGGACTCTCAGTTCACCAGTCGCCATCAGGGCCCCATGTGAAGCCACAGCACATGCGGAGCTGCCTGAAGACCCGTGAGGGTTTGGTCTTTAACCTCTCTTCTGGAGCCGTCAGGGCTGGGACAAAGAGACCTGAACTGTTTGGGATAATGACAGTAGTTTCAAAGGGAGGATGTTTTAAGGGGAGAATTGGAAGGGAGGCTTTAAGATGGTGGCAGGCTGTGATCTAAAGAGAAGACAGCAGGTGAGAAAACTTCTATGGCTCCTCCATTATCCCCAGACTTTGAGTAAAAACCCGGGTATTCATGGCAGCCGCAATGAAGGCGAGGAAAGAGACGGTGAGAGTGGAGCACTTCTGGAAAGAGCCTTGGCTGTGAGAAGAGACAGACAGCACTCTGTCTGCTCAAAGAGGTGACGACCGGAAAGGAACTCTACACCGAGGGAGAAGTTTAAAAATATAAGAGTGAGGGAATTTTAAAAAATGCAGAAAAAATAAAACAAGAAAAAAACAAAAGAAATGGAACCAGAAAAAGAGAGTATAAATGACGGTGTGAGGTCCTTGGAGAGCGGGAGTGTGCAGAGCCAAACCCAGGGGGCTGGGTCCCAGACCATGGAGGTCCGAGGAAGGGCCTGGGCGGAGAGCAGGCGGGTTCACACTGAAGGGCCCCTATTTTTTTTCTGTGGAGTTGGGAGTTGGAGTGGCAGGTCACTTGCTGCCGGCGAGCAGAGCGGTAACAGGACCACGAGAAGTACCAGGAAGGATGTGAAACAGCTGCCGTGGGGGATGAGTAAGCACTGACTAAGACTCAGAAATATTGTTGGGTAACACTGTTGGCCCAAATGACATTAAAGACTTAACATAACAGCACGGATTCCCTGTGGCTGGTTTTATCCAGTAGTAATCAACAGCCCGAATCGGAGAATATGAATGTCTGCACTAATCTACAGCTGGGAAATGCCACAGACAGAAGAGGGAGTTGAGTGATGGCGAGAAAGTGGTGGAAGTGGTGGCGGAAGTGAACCCTGAAAACAGAAGGGGCCACGGCATGTTGATTTTGACAAAGAGCAGATGCAGTGAGTGTTCAAGAGATTACAGTCGAAAACAATTTATTAGGACTTGTGATTTCAGAGAGAGTCTAACTGAGAAAAAGCAGAAATGAACTGTTGGAAGTGAAAGTGAGTGAAGGTGGAAGTGACAAAGATTTAAGAAGTCAAGAAAATGCAGGCAAGGTAAAAGGATGGGTCATTCCCATGGATGTTGCTGTCTCCTAAAACGACTGTAAGGAGAAGAATCAAAGCATGTGCAGACAAGAAGCACAAACCAAAGAACAAATCAAATAAACATTTTTCATGTTTAGCAAAGGAATATTTCAACTCTGGCACCTCCCTAAGTAAGTACCCAAAACATGTGAGTCAACCTCAAATTTCAGAGCTGTCTGTCACACATGCCTCTGACCTTGCACTTCCAAAGGGATACTCCTAACTGAGGAAAGTCGTTTTCTGTAAGTGGCTAAGATAATTTGAAATCAAGCACACTAAAAACTTTAGAAAACATAGTCCCTGCTTCTAAAGCATTTATAATCAATTTTACCTCTTAGTCCAAAGACCTGCAGAATCTTTCCTTAGCTCAGAACTGTGCCATTTAAATGAACATCACTCCTTCCATACTTCAAAAATGTTGTTTCAATATGGAAATTAACAGTCTGTTCTTAGAACAAAGTTTCAGCTAATCTGACCCTCATTTAAAGTCCTAAGCACACCTGAATAGAGAGGGCTAGCAGTTTGAGTATAGAAATCCTTAGAACAAATAACTTCTCTGTTATTGTAAGTGCCAGTTGTGCTGATTAGAAGGGGACCACTAGACGCCACCTCCCATCCCTAATTCCACACCAGAAAGACAGGCTGTTAACTCTTAATCTGAAAATAGGGCACGGACTCTTCAGCCTCAAGACATCTTACCACTGCTCCTTGGATAAAACGAGGGTCAGCACTGGGCGCCTTGGCCCAGCACTCAAGGCACGATGCAGGAGGCAGGCAAAAGGCCCCATAAGCCAGCTGCTCTCCCTGTACGTCAGGAAAGCAAAAGCCTTCCTCAGAGAGCCCTCAGCAACTTCCCCGACATCTTACAACAGGGTGCAGCTGGGGTGGGAGGGTGGTGGGGGGGCAAACAGGGATTTGTAATGGGGTCCAGAACTCAGTGTCTAGGAAATATTAGGGGGAAAAAAATGTATATATGTATATAGGATGCCCTCACCCCCACAAGTCTGAGCTGGGGATGGGATGCATGGAGCAGGGCCGTTGAGAGCTGTTTTGAATAGCAACAGTTTTGCAGATACCTCTAGAATGGTCATTTAACATACCTATAACCTTTGAGTGGTTTCATGGATATGTTAAACAGCTGTGGCCATGCTTTGAGCCAGGGGGATGGAAGTGACTTCAACCCCTGATGTAACTGGGAGGCAACTCCCCCTGGTTACAGAGCCTGTGGGAGAGCTTGGAGATGATTGGCTCCACACCACAGGGCCACACCTGCCCGGACTTACTATGGCAGCCCAGTAAGGCTGGAAAAACACAGGAATGCTGGCAGCTGTGGCCAATTGTGGGAGGAGCCGGAAATGGTGCAGCAGAGGAAGATTGGCGCTGGGATTTAAATCCAGGCACAGCAGCCATGCAGTGTCTTTTGGGGACCACACAGCCTGGGCAGAGAAGAACCACGGACTTCTGTTTCTTTTTCTGAGATACGGTACCCCGGACTGGCAGAGGAGGAAGGAAGGACTATGCGTTTGTGGGTATTCTAAAGGACTTGGGATCTCAATGAAGACATTAAGTTATTACTCTTAAGTTTGTATAACTCTTTAAATAAATAATCCCTTTCCTTTTCACCAATCTCTGGCATTGAGAGATGTCTCCCTGGCGGCAGGCAAGGCGAACGTAGTGTGGGGTGGGGGACCCCTGGAGCACAAGGGTGGCTCCATTTGGTAATAGTTTATCGTTCCCCGTCCCCCCTGCCCCCCGGGTCTGTTCTGTAACAATCTCACTGGCAGCTGTGTCACACAGACATCCCCAAAGGCACAGATGAAGTTATCAAGCATAATATTTAACTTCCTTGTGTCTGCAGCAGAGGGAGGGAAGGGGGAGGGTGCTGATCAAGGAACAGCCTGACCAAGCAGCATATCTTACACTACTATTTTGAAGTATATATTTTAGACTGACTAGAATAGGAAATTCTAACAATATGAGATCTGAATGGGATTTTTTTTTTTTGTCTTTCGGAGTTGAACTCAAGGAAAGGCTCATCTGATCCTCACCATGAGTGAAAATTATTGATAAAACTCTACATGCAAAAAAAGGACCTAAAGCTTCTTACCCATCTTGAATCTTTACAGGATTTCACCTTAGGCTGCGCTATAAGTACCCCTGGTACTCCCTAGGGTTCTGTCTTTGGCATCCTCCTTTTCTCTTCTACCCTCATTCACACCTACAACTTCTAGAAACTTCTGCGCACTAATGACTCACAATTTAAAATAAATCTCCAACCCAAACTGCTCTTCTTCCCCGGCCCCATATTCCAAGCACACGCTGGCTGTCTCTACCTGGCTGTCTCCTAGGCATAATAAGCTAAGAGTGCGTGAAGAGAATCTGGTTCTGGCTCACTGAAACCTGTTCCTCTTCCCACCTTTTTTATCCCCTCACGACAGCACCTTCGTTCCCTAGGGGGAACTCTG